>VZTQ01011577.1:75499-103911 GCA_013400755.1 Pelecanoides urinatrix
CGCCGGCAGAGCGCGGCCCCGGGGCGGGGGTCCGGGGCGATGGGACGGCGTGGCGGGGCACGGAGGGGGCGGGGGGCAGCGTCGGGGAGACGGAGGGGGAGCAAGGGCTGGAGCCGGGGTGAAGAGGGGTGGGGAGGAAGCAACGGGAGCCCGGGGAGTGGGCAGGGGTAGGCAGGAGCGAGAGGCAGGGCAGTGGTGGGACGGACAGGGCGAGGAGAGGGCCGGGCAGGAGATGGAGAGAGGCTGTGGGTGACACTGGGGGCATGTGGGGACACGATCGCGGAGGCACAGCCCGTGCTCTGCTCTCTACCACAGTTCCTTCCTCAGCACAGAGCCCAGAGCCCAAGTACCTGTGACCCGCCGACACCTTGACTCACATCAGGGCTTCTAATGCCCAGGCTGGAAGGGGCTCGTCTGTGGTGCCTGCGCTGCAAGTGGCCGGGGCCCCACCAGTCTGCAGCAAGAGACAAACCAAGACTGGTGGGTGGGTGTCTAGGCTTCACCGGTGGCTGGCTCCCTGGCGCAGCTTGGCCGCGCAGACTGTTTTTCTGTGCTCCAGGCAGGCCAGGTCACCGCAGCATCGGCGCGTCTGGGGCCACCCAGCCTCCAGGCCAATGATCACCACTGGGCCTTCTTTTATTTCTTAGTAAACTGCCATTGACTGCTGGCTGTGACAGTCCATTGCTAAGATCATGTGCTACAAAGGCCGCAGCTCAGTCTGCTTCATCGGGAAAACGTCTAGGTTCTTCCGTCAGTGACAATCAATGCAAATAATAATAATTCAAAATTTGACGGTTGGACTTGGTGATGTTAGAGGTCTTTTCCAACCTTAATGATTCTGTGATTAAATAGAGAATAGAATCATAGAATCATAGATTGGTTTGGGTTGGAAGGGACCTTAAAGATAATCTAGTTCCAGCCCCCCTGCCATGGGCAGGGACACCTTCCACTAGAATATGGACCACCAGACTAATTTCACAGAGAAGGAACCCTTCAAGATTTGCGTGTCTGCATCCCTTCCTGAATACCACATAGGCTGAGCTGGATTTAGAAATAAAAAGTAACTCTGGGTTACTTTTACTGGTCTAAAGGTAGCCTGGAGAAACCAAATCCTTTTGACCCTGAACAGCACATCTCACAATTCTTATAATAAATTCACCAAGCTGTGATATATTCAGTTTATTTCCTCCTACATCTATCTTCAGAAGGTCACAGGAATGCAGCAAAAAAGTTCAGAAGGGGCGAGCGAGGATGATAAAGGTCCAGATCAGCTCCAATGCACGAAACAATTTAGTCTCCATTCTGGAAAGGAGACAAATGAGGGAAATGGGGAAGAGGTCACTGAAATCATGAGTGGTCTGTGGAGGTGATTTTGTTCACTGTGTCTTCCAATATAAAAGAGGAATGAAATGAGGCCAACAGAAGCCAAGGTCAAAACAAACAAAAGAAGGTGGTACTTCATGTGAGGGGCTGTGGGCCCGTGGAACTTCTCGCCGTGCAGTGCTGTGGACGCTTGACGGGCACATCGTCCCAAGAAGTGCCTGGATTAGTTCACAGAGAGAAATCCCTTGAGGGTTCCTGAACAGAGGAAGCCACCTCCAGCTCATGAAGTCATGTGAGTCACGGAGTGTTGGGTCTGGAGGTGCACTTAGGTGAAATATAGTGAATGCTTCTCCTGTTCTTCCACACCTTCCTGTGCATCCACTTGTAGCCGCTGTTGGAGCCTGGGCCTGGGCTAGAGACAGTCTTGAGCTGACTCCCAGTGAGGTGGTCCTTATGATCTTGTGTCTGTTCCAGTTTTAACAACAACGTTTCAGCCTGGATTTAGCTATTGTGTCTTCACTTCTCTTTATTTTTGTCTACAATTGTTTTTTCTTACATTATTCCCTCCCAGATATTTTCAGAAACAGCAGTAAGCTTATCATTCAGCATCTCTTCTTCTAAATGAAACAAACCTCGTGCTCTTACTCTTATGATCAGCTCTCCATTGCTGTTATCCTTGTTGCTCTTCCATACATATGTCTTCTAGTTTAAAGTAATGTCTCTGTAATGTAGCAGATCATAATTCCCGCTGTGTTCTGAAGAAATGTCACCTGCACCTTCTAGAAAAGCATTTAAGGGAAGGCTTCCTTTCTCTACTGGAAACGTCTTGCTTGCTGTACTTAGGGATGACATTTGCTTTTTCAGAGTTGCATCATCTTACTATCTTACATGTGACTCACGCACAGGTATTCTTCCTCTTCTGTGGTTTCTAACTAGGGTCATTTCCAGCTTCTGGCCAAATTTTTTCTAATACATTGCTAAGACCAAGATTCACAAGGCGGTTACTCTCCATGGTTTCTAATGCCTTGGTATTTGTGGCAACACCTTTATAACTGGGAACTACCAACCTGTCAGCCTCACCGCTGTGCCTGGGAAGGTCACGGAACAGATCCTCCTAGAAGCTGTGCTAAGGCACATGGAGACTTTTTAATAGGGCCTGTAGTGATAGGACAAGGAGGGATGGTTTTAAACTAAAGGGGAGTAGATTCAGACTAGATACAAGGAAGAAATGTTTTACGCTGAGGGTGGTGAAACCCTGGCACAGGTTGCCCAGAGAGGTGGTAGATGCCCCATCCCTGGAAACATTCCAGGTCAGGTTGGACGGGGCTCTGAGCAACCTGATCTAGTTGAAGATGTCCCAGCTCGTGGTAGGGGGGTTGGACTAGATGGCCTTTAAAGGTCCCTTCCAACCCAAACCATTCCATGATTCTGTGATTCTAACATTACACTCACCTTTAAGAAAGGCAAGGAGGAACTCAGAGAACCATCAGTTTGTCAGGGTCACGTCCGTACTCAGAAAACTCACGGACCACGTTCTCTCAGAATCCATTTCCGAACGTATGGAGAACAAGGAGGCAATCAGGAACAGTCAGCATAGATTTATCTAGCACAAATCGTGTTTGACCAGCCTGATTAACTTCTCTGACAAAATGACTGGCTATATGCATGAAGGGAAAGCAGTGGATGCAAAGTGCCTTGACAGTGGCTCCCACAGAATTTTCATTTATAACCTGAGGAAGTATGGGCTGAATGAATGGGCCACTAGCTGGGCTGAAAACTGGCTGCACCTCTGGGCTTAAAGGGTGGTGATCAATGATTCAATTCGGGGTTGGTGCCTGGCAGCCAACAAAGTACACCGAGCATTGATTCGGGAGCCAACATTGTTCAGTATCTTCATTAATGTTCTATGATGACACGGTGCAAGTTTGCAGATGACACCAGGGAAAGCTGTTATGTCGCATGGCAGAGCTTTGATCCAGAGAGATGTCTAGAAACTCAAAGAATTGGATCAGCAGAACCCTCATGAAGTTCAATAAGGAGAAGTACAAAGTTCTGCACCTGAGGCAAAATAACCCCATAACTGGTACAGGTTGGGAACCCACTGGTTGAGTTGCAGTCCTGAAAAGAACGTGGAGATAGGGCTGGACGCGGCATTACGAGTCAATAGTATGTTCTCATTGAAAATAAGGCAAACAACCTGCTGCACTACTTTAGGAGAAGGGCGAGCAGATCAAGGGAAATAATTATCCCCCTCGACTTGGGAGGTGGAGAAGCCACACCGGGAATCCCATGTACATTTTTGATTCCCCCTGTTCATGAGGGATGTGGAAAAACTGTAGGAGATAGGCAGAGGCCTGGCACACGATTGATTTATAGAGGCTGAAGAAGCTGGGCTTGCTCAGTCCGGTGATGAGTAGGCTAAGGGGCTTTTTAATGGCATCCTACTGCTCCTTGAAGGACATGTTAAAAAGATGATGGAACCAAATGCTTCTTTGTAGTAGCAGGCAATAGAACAATAAACAATGGCCAAAATTACAGCTTGGGAGATTCAGAGTGAACATTAAGGAAAGTTTTTTCACCAGGAGGGTAGTGTGGCACTGGAAAAAGCTACTCGCAGAGGCTGTGAATCTTGGCCCCTAGCAAGTTTTCAAGGCTCATCTGTTGACAGTCTTGATGACAGTGTCTCTTGAAATGAGAGGTTGGACTATGCATTTCTGGACACCCCTTTTAACCACGAAGGACTGTCTACTGCGAATCTATGAATTTCATTCCATTTGTGTTATGCTACTCCTCAATAATAGCTTTTTGCTTTTATGATGTTCTGGTTACCCTCTATACTCACAATGCCTCTTTACTTTGTGTCACTGATCACCTTATCAGTACACTTTTTTTTTTTCCTGAGATCTTTACTGAAAAAAAAAAAAAAAGATTAGCTGCAAAACTGATCCCTGAAAAGACTGTGCATTTCCTCAAGCATAAAACTTCTGGTTTAGTGGTAAACCTTTTTTTTTTTGCCAGTCTTCCACATCTTACAGTTTTCCTATTAATTTCTGTCTTCTCCATTTGAATAAATAATTTCTCATGTGTTACTGTAACACTGCAGTTCAGATAGTCTGATCAACCTTTTTTCCTGGCCCCCAAAAAATCACTTATAAAGTTGTCTCATGTGCTAGTCTGACATGATTTGGCAAACTTGCTGCACTTGATCACGTTTGCCATTTATCGTCATGTTTTCAAATTATAATTTCCCTTTAGAATCTGCTTTGAATCCTTTATACTACTGCCAGCAGTCTGCATTTTCCTACATCATTCACTTCAGTCTTCCTTTCTTCAGTATCTGTGACGTTTGTTATTCTTCAGCCCCATGGCGTTACCCCAGACCATTAAACAACCCTCCTCTCAGACTTGCAATTTGTACACAAGTGCTGCCTCTACTTAGAGATGGAAATTAGTAGATTCTTTTGGTCTCTTAGTAAATTCTAATTTACTATATATTCTTGGAGCCCCTTGGCAAGAGAAGGGAGAACAGATCCATATCATGTGCTTGGACATTCAGAGAGATCTTGGACAGTCTTCCTGGCATGCAAGTACCTTTGGAGCTGTACGTGGACTGGTAGAAAAATGTAAGTCAACCTATGCCTTGTAAGAGCAACTAAGGCACAGAAACAAGAGCAGAAATATCTTATTCAACTATTCAGGGCTGAAGGTTACGGGTAGTGGTAAAGGTTGGGACAGGACTGCAAGGCTCCCAGCTGTGTCATGCCTTTTGATAGAATTATTAATGATATGGAGACCAGAGTATGGAGAAGGGAGCAAAATTTGAAGATGACGGAGTTCTTTGGATTAATCAGTGCTTTGGTGAACTTCAGAAATTGAAATAACATAGGAGCTGGTGCAAGGTGGCAAACTGGAGTCAGCAGTGACCAAAGCATAGCTGGAAGGCAGCGCAGAAAACACGCTCTCCGCACGCTTTGTGTTTCCCTACACCTACGGGCAAATTCTGCAATGTCATGGGACGTCGTGCTCTCTCTCGTGCTGCTACTCTGCCACCACAATGACCCCGATCCTGGAGTCGTGCACATCCCCACCCAGAGTGGACTTTGCATGTTCCCACCCTCCTCCACGGCAGGTGGGAAGCGGTCTGGCAGTTTAGCACCTTCCTGCTAGATGGCATCTTGCTCCTGAACCGGACGGGAGCAGTCTGGCGGGTAGCCCAGCAGGACTGAGTTGCTCAGAGGCTTCCACTCGTGCAGGCTGGAGTCTGGCTCAAAAGTCCCCAACAGGAAATCCTTCTAGGATGTGCTTAGGCTCTGATTCCCGGATGTTCACAGCAAGCCAAGGCTTCCTGCACTCAGGAGGAGGTTAAAAATAAAAGAAGGCAGGCACCTGCTAGGAACATCCATGGCCGGGGCCCGGGGAGGCAGGGAGGGAGGGAAGTGAGGGGACAGTTCTCTCTAAGACAGGAGGAAGCTTTTTCAGGTGAGATCCCAAGTTTGCCTCTACTGTTTGGAATGCTCTTGAAATCCCTGAAATATATAGAGAGTTGCAAGATCATTTCACCTAGCAAACGGAGCTGGCACCTCAGCTTTGCAGCTCCCTATTCACAGCCTGGTCAAAGGAAATGCTGCTAGTGCAGTGCTGCTGGAGAGCTGTGAACCTCACAGTGGAAGAGTTCTTCTGCAGCTCCTGCTTGGCTAGATGGACGCAAAGCTCCTGTCACATAAAGTTCTTGCAACAGGCCGGATCGATGGGCCGAGGCCAATGGAGGAGGTTCACCAAGGCCAAGTGCCGGGTCCTGCCCTTGGGCCACAACAACCCAAGGCACCGCTCCAGGCTTGGGGAAGAGCGGCTGGAAAGTGCCCAGAGGAGAAGGACCTGGGGGGCTTGGTCGACAGCGGCTGAACACGAGCCGGCAGCGTGCCCAGGTGGCCAAGAAGGCCAACGGCATCCTGGCCTGTATCAGCACTGGTGTGGCCAGCAGGAGCAGGGAGGGGATCGTGCCCCTGTACTGGGCACTGGGGAGGCCGCACCTCGAATCCTGGGTTCAGTTTTGGGCCCCTCACGACAAGAAGGACATGGAGGGGCTGGAGCGTGTCCAGAGAAGGGCAACGGAGCTGGGGAAGGGCCTGGAGCACAAGTCTGATGAGGAGCGGCTGAGGGAACTGGGGGTGTTCAGCCTGGAGAAGAGGAGGCTGAGGGGAGACCTCATCGCGCTCTGCAACTGCCTGAAGGGAGGTTGGAGCGAGGGGGGGTCGGTCTCTTCTCCCAAGTAACAGCGATAGGACGAGAGGAAACGGCCTCAAGTTGTGCCAGGGGAGGTTTAGGTTGGACATGAGGAGAAATTTCTTTCCTGAAAGAGTGGTCAGGCCTTGGCACAGGCTGCCCAGGGCAGTGGTGGAGTCCCCATCCCTGGAGGGATTTAAAAGACGTGTAGATGAGGCGCTTGGGGACATGGTTTAGTGGGCATGGGGGGGTTGGGTTGACGGTTGGACTCGATGACCTTAGAGGTCTTTTCCAACCTTAATGATTCTGTGATTCTGTGATTCTATGATTCTGTGCCATAGGGTTTGTTCATGAGCAGCCTGGAGCCCTGAATGTAAGGTCCTCTCCCTGGGCTGCATGTGATGGATGGTTTTAGGGTAGAGCAGGTAGAGTTCATGGCTTCTGTTAATTTGTTTATGAGAATGTTTACAATCTTGGAAATTTGGTGAAGCTCTTGCAGTGTTGGAAGCAGCTGGATTGAGCAGTGGTCTTAACATCTCACTAATGCTACATGATGCTTGAAGGAAGGATGCCCAGCAATCACCTCCCCTTGCTTCCCATCTTTCTCATGGTAGCCTGGTAAGGACTCCCACAGCCTATTTTCCAGGGCTCTACCTAGAACAGTCCTAAATGCCCTGAACACTTGACTTTCAACCTTGCCTCCTTTTTCAGAGAAATTCTCTAGCACAGCAAAACCTGTGAAATAGTTGGGTTTAAAATGTTGCTCCTTGCTACCTCCTTGTCTTGAACTTACATTACATCATGCATCCTGCAGACTGGGAGTCCCACTGCTCATCGTTTCATCTGTCCCAGCCATGGACTTGTTCTTAATTTTGCCAGTTCCTTGCATTCCCAAATAGCAGCTCTCTTGAAATTCAGCTTGGGACTTCTCAAACAGCTTATTTGGTATTATTTTAAGTTATAGCAGCATCTAAAGGTTAAGACTTCAAGTGCAGCAATAAGACAATTCATGTCCAAAGGGCAAAATAATCAAAAGTGAAGACAATTAGGTAGATACAACAAAGAGCATGGAAGCATAAGGCTACAAGTGAGATAGCAGTTATATTCTTTGCAGGTACTTTCTAAACAGCATAGCGTAGGCAGATTTTAAACAGTAGGAAAAAAATCTAGGGCTGTCAGCTGCTTCATTCCCACACCTCAAAGGGGCTTCAGCTGAACCCAGAAGCCCCTGTCATGCTCAGCAGATGTGCACCTAACTAGTTCTTACAGTCCTCCCATAATGAAGAACTTCATAAACCCGCCAGTCAATCTATTCAGTGCTAATTTTTCCTTGCTATTATTTAAACTCATTATTTCTCGTACTATCTGTCATGACCACTGGAAATAGATTGTTCTCTCTGCAATGGTCTTTTACAAATCAAGGCGGTTATCATATCTTCTCACTCTTCTTTAAGTTAAACTGCCCCAGATTATTTAATCTTTCCGTATTGTATTTTCTCAAGCTCTGATCATCTCCTCTGGACTTTCTCAGGTTTGTCTGCATTCTCTGAAGTGGAGATTGGACACAGCACTGTGGCTAAGGGCCTTATCACAGCAAAGCACAGCCAGAAATATTACTTCATGCATCCTGCAAGTCATATTCCTGTTTATAACATCTCATACGAAGTTATTTTGATTTTGCAACAACGTGTCCTGAACTGATTCATATTCAACCTACAGGTTGAATAAACTAAACATGGACAACTACTGTATAGACTGTTGTTTCTTAGTCTCTATCTGTGCAGCTTATTATCCCTACCAAGCAGATAATCTTCCTACCAAGCAATAATAATAATTTTAATATTTCTATCAATGTTGTTTAGTATCTTGACTAATAATCTGCAAGGAAGTATGGACTGACTAAACAGAAGCACACAGAACAATAGGGAAATTATATTACTGCAGCTTTAGTGATGTAAATTTAATGTTCAATATTTATAAAGAGTGTAGAAAACTCAAAGCAGTCAGAGAAGAGTCGTGAGAATGAGTCAAGATCCGTAGAACAAGTTTCCACATGGAGAGCTTCAGAAAGATTAAGAGAATAGGTGATTTCTAAGGATCTGTAAGAAAGAAAATTTTTAATTGTGCCTAATGTTTCAGTCTAGCAAATGAAGGCAGAACAGGAGCGATGGGGCAGAACTGCAGTAATACACACTAAAAGTAAAGAGCAACAGTTCAATGGAAGGAGGAAGGAATCACTATAATAACTAAGAAAAAGGCATAACAGATTCCTAGCAGTCAAGGTTGTCCATCTCCATCTGGACGGGGTGCTGGGCCATCTTGTCTAGACCGTGCTTTTGCCAAGAAAGGCTGAATCAGATGATCCTTGAGGTCCCTTCCAACCTGGTATTCTATGAGTCTATGATTCTATGATCTTTCTCAAGAGATGTGCTAGCTCAGCAAAAGTAACAGGGTTTGAAAGTGGAGTCTCTCCCTGAGGTTCTGTGAGCTTTGTGATTCCTACAAGTCACAGTGTCACCCAGTCCTCGTGTCTGAACTGCTCTCTGAATCTGTGTTGCTTGCCCCGTTAAACTCTTCCCAAAGAGATGGCTGAACTGTCTCAAACCAAGGACTGATTTTTATGATGAGAAAAGGGAATGAGAGAATGATGAGAAGGAAACCATCTAATACATTTTAGTCTGTGAGCCAAGACAAAACTGAAATCAACATTTCCAGAGAGGGGAGTTGACTGAGCTGAGCCCTGTGCTACTGACGGCTCTACTTCCCGTCCTGGCTTCTTCCATCCTCCTCTTCTGGAATCTCTTCATCCACGTTTCTGAGCAGGGTGACCTCATTTGGCAGGGGCCTCTGCAAGCACAGGCTGCCTGAAGCGCACCGTTCTCATCGGTGCCTCTTAGAAAGCGGCTCGCTAAGGCCTGGACTTCCTCCCTGGTAGCAAACAAGTCTCCTTCTGTTCCCCTGAAAATCAGCTGGGAGGAAGCGAGATGGGGAGGTGGTTTCCGAAACGCTGTGGATTGTGATTACAGACATAGTCTCAGAATCCATGGGGTGGGGGTGGGGAGCACAGGAGCTGCAGGGGGAATCCAGATTATTTTTGTGTGAGGTGAACACGTGCCTTCGATCAACAGTGTTCACAAGCAGATACAAGCCTGATGGCAAAGAGCCTGCTGCTGTTTTGTGAAAGGAAGAAAACAATTTGAGGAATATCCCTTCCCAAAGAACATGGGTTTTGCTTTGGAGGAGCTTTCTATATATAGTGAGGTGATTATTTCAGAATGGAAAATGTTTGTTCAGGAAGGAAAGGCTCTGAGATCAGCAGAGTCAAGTCTCACCCACACGCTGTCGAATCCATTGGACTCTTCTGCCTGGCAGCAGGGAACTGGGGGGAGTCTGCAGGGGCGATGTGACCGTCCAGGAATCACCCATCTCCAGAGTTCTCCTCGCTCGAGAGCTTGGGTTCAAGCTCTGGTTTGTCACAGAGGGGCAGGTTCTGAAGCGAGAGCTGATGATTCCTCCAGGAAAAAAAAAACCAAAATGCAGATGGTCTGACCTTTTTGGCTTTGACAAAGTTTGACAAGTTTGTCATCTACAACCGATGCACACTGGGGTGCAACAAGACATCCCACAAATACACTGTGCTCCTCTACACGCCAGCGGGCAAACTGGCAACAACAAATTGCACACTGACCAAACAGCCCGTGCTAAATATGCTGCGTGCATATGTAAGAGCTGAACTGCGCTAAACATACCTGCCACAAATAGACACAGGAAGCTGTGGTTCTTAAACTGGGGAGGATGACAGACAAACACACATAGCTCTCTACGCTCCCCCTGCGCCCACCCCGAAAGAAGGAAGGCACGAACTGGTATGATACAGCCCCATCTAGTGGGAGTTTATTACATGATCTTAATCTCATGAATGTTAGTTATTTGGGTTGTAGCATTGCTTATGAGTCCCAGATACAGACCAGTATGTGTGCTAAACTTACCGTGCTTAAGTTATTTAAAAAACGGAGAAAATCATTAACCTGCAGATTAAGCTGCTACGAGGCACACAACGACAAAGATGTTACCATTAGGTGACATCAAGCGCTCTTATCCAAGTCACAACCCAAAAACATCCCATAAGTTAAAAATGCACATATAAGCCTAACACACACTTTGAAAAGCTACTCAGACCTCCAGATTAAATCACAGCTGCGTAGCTCCTCCAACAGCAGAATCAGGCTATCAACAACCAATTGATTCTGCCGTAACCGACCTAGCAGAAGGAAGAAAGTCAGTTTGGTTTATGAGTCAACTTAATGAGTCTTAAATATCTGACAATAACTCAGGCCACTGTGAGGCACTGTGAGATGGAAGCAGGGAGAGGTAACCCAGGAGGAATATAGAGATGTCACCCAAGCAAGCAGATATGGGGTAGGGAAAACCACAGCCCACCTGGAGTCAAATCTGGCAAGAGATGTGAAGAGCAACGAGAGAGGCTTCTGCCTTCTGCCTTCCTGCAGCAACAGAACACGAGCCGGCAGCGTGCCCAGGTGGCCAAGAAAGCCAAGGGCATCCTGCCCTGTATCAGCACTGGTGTGGCCAGCAGGAGCAGGGAGGGGATCGTGCCCCTGTGCTGGGCACTGGGGAGGCCGCACCGCGAATCCTGGGTTCAGTTTTGGGCCCCTCACGACCAGAATATATATGGTCTTCATAAGAGGGACTAATCACAGAATAGTTGAAGTCGGAAGGGACACCTAGAGATCTAGTCCACCTCCCCTGCTCAAAGCAGGGACAACTAGAGCCTTACTAAAGTTGAGGAAAACAACATCCACTGCTCTCCGCTCCGACACCAAATCATCTCATTGTAGAAGGCTGTCAGGTTAGTTAAGCATGATTGTCTCTTCATAAATCTTTGATGACTACTCCTGATCACCTTCTTGCCTTCTTGTGTTTGGAAAAGATTAGCTCCATCGCCTTCCCGGGGACTGAGGTGAGGCTGACCAGCCTGTAGTTCCCTGGATCTTCCTTTTTGCCCTTCTTGAAGAAGTCCTCAGGAACCCCCAGTCCTCAGGAACCTCCCCCAGTCACCATGACTTTTCAAAGATAATCGAGAGTGGTGTCATCCAGCTCCCTCACCACTTGCGGGTGCATTCCTTCAGGTCGGATTCCAGTCATTTCTTCCCTCTTCATGCATCCAAAAGTAGCTTTAGCTCTTTTTTCTCCACTACTGAGTTTTAACTTGCTTGTCTTCTACCAGTGTAAACCATTTCAGCCCTTATTTTTCTGGACAGTCCCATAATCATGGAAATACTTTGCATGTGGCTCTGTTGAAAGCAACCTTGTTTGAGAGGATCCGGTTTTCTAGTTCATTGTTTCTTACTTACCTGTTTATCTTCCAGCCAGTGTTAGTATCATCTGCAAACTTTATCAGCAATGACTGACTTACTTTTAAATCACTAAAATATTGAAGCAACACTGAGCTTCAAATATTCCTTCTGACAACTTTTCCCTCTGAGACGTCTTAATATATTTAACACATGTTTAGATAGATGCACTACTTTTTAACAAAAATATGGAGTATTATGGAGTGTATTATAATTTGAACTAATCTCTTGTTCTCTGTCGGGGAACCAACAACCTTCAAGCAGGGGCCTACCCTGATTGTAGTTCACTGCTTTTGAGCCCTCACGATAAGAAGTCAGCGACCACCATCTCACCTTGCTTCATTCATCATTTGTCATCATGTTCCATTATACTCTGCTTTGAAATACAAGGTAGTGGAGTAGCCTGGTGCCCAAAATACAACTAACTTAAAAACAAGTGCCTTGTCAGTGGATCAGTGTTTTCTGTGTTACGATTGTATCTAAACAGGCCACAGACAGCTGATGAAACACTGGTGTGGTGGGTTAACCTTGACTGGCTGCCACATGCCCACCAAGCCACTCTCTCATTCCTCCTCAACAGGACGGGGGAGAAAATAAGATGAAAAAACTGTTATGGGCAAAACAGACTTGACTTGGGGAAGACTAATTTAATTTATTGCCAATTAAAAATAGAGTAGGATGGTGAGAAACAAAGAAAAACCTAAACCCACCTATCCCCCAACCCTTCTTCTTCCCAGGCTCAACTTCACTGCTTCGCTTCTGACACTTCTACCTCCAGCCCACCCCAGCGGCACAGGGGGATGGGCAACGGGGGTTCGTGGTCACTCGTGACACTTCATCTCTGCCGCTCCTTCCTCCTCACGCTGGTCCCCTGCTCCAGCGTGTCCCTCCCGGGGGCTGCAGTTCTTCAAGAACTGCTCCAGCACGGGGGCCTTTCCACAGGGTATGGTCCTTCAGCAGAAGTCTGCTCCAGCGTTGGTCCCCTGCATGCCACAGTTCCTGCCAGAAAACGTGCTCCTGCAGGGGCTCATCTCCATGGGCTGCAGCTTCCTTCAGGGCATAGCCACTATTGCAGCGTAGGATCCTCCATAGGCTGTAGGGTGGCTATCTGCTCCAACACGGACCTCCGTCACCATGATCTTCTCCGCAGGGTGTGGGGGAATCTCTGCTCTGGCGCCTGGAGCACGACCTCCCCCTCCTTCTTCTCTCATCTTGGTGTCTGCAGGGCAGCTTCTCTCACATTTTTCTCACTCCTCTCTCCCGCTGCTGCTGCCCAGCATTTTTTACCCTTTCTTCTTCTTCTACCCTTACCTTAGAGTCATAGAATCATAGAATCACTAAGGTTGGAAAAGACCTCTAAGATCNCTTCTTCCTCTAAATATGTTACCAGAGAGGTGCTGCTAGCATTGCTGATGGGCTCAGTTTTGGGCCTCAGCAGGTTTGTTTTGGAGCTGGCTGGAAGCAGCTGTCCCCGGCACGGGTCAACCCCGGCCTCTTACAGCGGCCACCCCTGCAGCTCCACCACTGCCAAGACCTGCCCACATAAACCCAGTGCACGGTGGTGGTCATAGTCTTTAACACACGTGAATATCTTAACACTTGTTATGCTGAATAATGTAAATCTAAAAAGAATGTTTAAAGATGTGTTATGCAGGCTGAAGAGAAGTTGGTAATGCCAAGATAGAAATAGTTCATAGAATCAGAGATGGGCTTGGGTTGGAAGGGGCCTTTAAAGGCCGTCTAGTCCAACCCCCTGCCATGGGCAGGGACATCTTCAACTAGATCAGGTTGCCCAGAGCCCCGTCCAACCTGACCTGGAATGTTTCCAGGGATGGGGCACCTACCACCTCTCTGGGCAACCTGCGCCAGTGTTTCACCACCCTCATCGTAAAACATTTCTTCCTTAGATCTAGTCTGAATCTCCCCTCTTTTAGTTTAAAACCATTCCCCCTTGTCCTGTCGCAACAGGCCCTGCTAAAAAGTCTGTCCCCATCTTTCTGATAAGCCCCTTTAAGTACTGAAAGGCCGCAATAAGGTCTCCCCGGAGCCTTCTCTTCTCCAGGCTGAACAACCCCAACTCTCTCAGCCTTTCCTCCAAGGAAACTGCGAGTGGGAAAAAAAAAAAGGAACTATTGAAACTCTTTATAAACTTTAAATAGTAGAGGTAACAGCCACCCTCCCTGTCCTTTAAAAATGCTATTGATACCTTTTGCAGTGAGTGGAAGAGGGAGCTTGAGCCTATAACTGCTGAAGAATATTATTTCTAGAGGATAAACAGTACAATTATTCAGAGTTGACGCAGTACTTTGAGTGTGGAATATGTGCTTGCCAACCATAATGTAGGGCTGCAAAGTTGTCGAGCATTTCAAAGAATATGTTGTAAATGAGACATCACAGAAGAGCTACAAAGGTATACTGGAGATGAGAGAAGATAGGATTCCCCCCCCACTTATTTAACTTGTATTTCTTGTAACTATTACTCAGCAGTCTAAAAGGAACCCTTGTTTTATGTTTATGTTGTTAGCTATTTGGTCAGCCTTCTTTTTGCTCTACTGTGGTAACTGAATATTGAGAACAAAACTGAAAATGGGTCAGCTGATAGGGCCGATCAACTAATCCCTACAATGCCAGAAGGCTCAGAGGAGGCGGCCACAGGTGAGGTAATCCTGAAGCTCAGGGAAGAATACAGGGAGTGACCACAGCTATTGCGAAGCAAGCTGAACTTAACACAAAGGGGACTGGAGGGTGGCCTTTGTTCTAGATAAAGGCAGTATCAGTTGAGTGAATCAATTGGTTGTATGAATGAGTTAATCAAATAGGCGTGAATGTCTTCCTGAGCTGGCCAGACCAGCATGGCCTAAGTATATACATGGCTTAGCCCAACACAGAGTGTAACAACTGAGCAACCAACAAAATGAACTTTGAAGAGAGCGATGGGCTTGAGTTGGCTTCAACCCATGTATCCCTTCCCCAGCAACTGGAGATGCCCAGCACCGTGACAGTGAGCATTCAGAGACTGGTACTGGGAATCACGTTTGTATTGAGATTCAACTATGGATTGCAGTGGCTGTATTATGCTTGTGTCGTGATTTCAGCACACTGCTGTATCACTCTGTCAAACCAAATCCCATGTAATGCCAAGTATCTCCAGATAACTAAATCTGCTACCAAACATCAAACCCTCCTCGTGTGGAATTTCTAAAAGAACCCTGTCAGAGAATACCGGACCCTGACAACTGACCAAACAAAACAGAAATGGTTTTCCTGAACTGATGGCCCAATATAAAGTAGGGGATATAACCAATCTGGATTGATCTGAAACCCCAAAGGTATGCAGCATTTGCCTTTCACCCTGCAGCGATGCAAGTTGATAATACTAGCTTGAGCTGCTACTTGCGCATGAAGAGCTCTCTCAGAAATCACAGACAAGCTGGCTGTTGCTACTTGGGACCAGTAATAGACAAGACCATCCCACATAAATCCCACTATCCCAATTATCTACATGATGTGTTCTTGATTTCCAGCTTCCTCCTCATCTCACATACAGAATCACTGAAATATCACCACAGCACATACCAACAGCCACCTTACAACCATTACTGCCCTCTCAAACATTAAAAGTTTGCTGGTGGATCCTAGGACGTTGGCCACGGTGTCCCTTGGTATTGCCTTTGAAGTTACAGCACTCTCTAACACAGTGTTACAGTCCTTCAGCACTCTGAATCCCACTGCATGTTTAACAGTCTAAAATTTCAACCATTTTTTTGTTTGTGGTGTTGTTGTTGTTGTTGAACCGAGGCCCAATATCATGCTTTCACTGGCTAAGGCACCAGACTTCCCTGGATGAATAACTATGTGAAAAAGATAATAGAGATAAACTTAGAATCTATAGAAATGGAAAAGGCTGATTTCTACATCTGAGAAGAATGGTGTCAAAAGCACAGGTGCTAGTAGTAATAAGGATATGGAAATGCTCATTTCTCAGATGGAAACTATTAGAATTTAATTTTAATTTGGTTCTTACATTGCCTCTGCATCCCAGAATGGAAAGAATGGGCATACGTGACTGCAGCAATTGATAATGGAAGCAATTTTTACCAATGCTACCACATCAGAGGAGAAATATTTGGTAAATATCTAATGCAGTACTTATATTTAGGAAGAGATTTCTTAAAAAGTATTTTGAACAATTACAGGTCTGTTAGCTTGATTGTAACAGAATGCAAAACTGTCCTGGATGGAATCTTATACAACAGACCAATTCAGCTCAAAAGCAGGATACAAACTTTAAACAGCCCAAGTAATTAACAATATGAACAACTTAACTAATGATGCTGTGAATTTCTGGTCATTGGTAACTCCTGAATCAAAATGTGTTTGTGTGTGGTTTCACTTTGTTTTGGGTTTTTTTGCCAAATATATGTTAGTAAGTCAAGGAGAAGATAATTCAGGGAAGTTTTATGGCATGTGTTTTACAAGATGACAGACTGATTCACAGTACTCTTTTTGTGGGTTTATGATTTATGAATGCTAGTAACTGTATCCCAGATTAATTTGAATCCAACTGTTCTGAAGATAAAACCCACAGTTACACATGAAATTAGACTGCAGATCTTATAATTGCAAGACATAATTAAACAAANGAGCTGCTACTTGTGCATGAAGAGCGCTCTCAGAAATCACAGACAAGCTGGCTGTTGCTACTTGGGACCAGTAATAGACAAGACCATCCCACATAACTCCCACTATCCCAATTATCTACATGATGTGTTCTTGATTTCCAGCTTCCTCCTCATCTCACATACAGAATCACTGAAATATCACCACAGCACATACCAACAGCCACCTTACAACCATTACTGCCCTCTCAAACATTAAAAGTTTGCTGGTGGATCCTAGGACGTTGGCCACGGTGTCCCTTGGTATTGCCTTTGAAGTTACAGCACTCTCTAACACAGTGTTACAGTCCTTCAGCACTCTGAATCCCACTGCATGTTTAACAGTCTAAAATTTCAACCATTTTTTTGTTTGTGTTGTTGTTGTTGTTGTTGAACCGAGGCCCAATATCATGCTTTCACTGGCTAAGGCACCAGACTTCCCTGGATGAATAACTATGTGAAAAAGATAACAGAGATAAACTTAGAATCTATAGAAATGGAAAAGGCTGATTTCTACATCTGAGAAGAATGGTGTCAAAAGCACAGGTGCTAGTAGTAATAAGGATATGGAAATGCTCATTTCTCAGATGGAAACTATTAGAATTTAATTTTAATTTGGTTCTTACATTGCCTCTGCATCCCAGAATGGAAAGAATGGGCATACGTGACTGCAGCAATTGATAATGGAAGCAATTTTTACCAATGCTACCACATCAGAGGAGAAATATTTGGTAAATATCTAATGCAGTACTTATATTTAGGAAGAGATTTCTTTAAAAGTATTTTGAACAATTACAGGTCTGTTAGCTTGATTGTAACAGAATGCAAAACTGTCCTGGATGGAATCTTATACAACAGACCAATTCAGCTCAAAAGCAGGATACAAACTTTAAACAGCCCAAGTAATTAACAATATGAACAACTTAACTAATGATGCTGTGAATTTCTGGTCATTGGTAACTCCTGAATCAAAATGTGTTTGTGTGTGGTTTCACTTTGTTTTGGGTTTTTTTGCCAAATATATGTTAGTAAGTCAAGGAGAAGATAATTCAGGGAAGTTTTATGGCATGTGTTTTACAAGATGACAGACTGATTCACAGTACTCTTTTTGTGGGTTTATGATTTATGAATGCTAGTAACTGTATCCCAGATTAATTTGAATCCAACTGTTCTGAAGATAAAACCCACAGTTACACATGAAATTAGACTGCAGATCTTATAATTGCAAGACATAATTAAACAAAAGGGTCAACAAGATTCACGGATTGGAGGTTTTCAAGGATATGAATATTCAGTGTTACATTACCATGGATTGCAAAAAAAAAGCTTTAATTATGGGAACGTCTGCTTTTGGCATAAGTCAAATCTGTGTCCTGCAAATAGAAAAGGAGGCAGTTGGGAAGGGGAAATAGATAATTTATAAGTGATATAATTGCTAGGTCATGTAAAACTGAAGCCAAGGGAAAAAGAAAGAATAAAACCCTGACAGCACTAAAGATAACAAAAATGGTATGCTTTTGTTTTTGAAGTAAACAAAGAACAAAAGAAATCTGCATAGGGCAGTCTGTTACATGGAGATAGCAAAGCTGTTAATGGTGCCAAGAAGGAACAGTTGGTCAAAATTCTCTTTTTTATGTGTGAGATACAAGATTAAAACACTAGAAGATAATAAACGGTAGTCTAGAGATAATAAATGGGTTTTTTAAATCAAGGGGCCAAACTGATTTGCACCTGTGAGTCTAAAGAAGCTCACTGACGAGAACTGTCGTTCCATGATCCTGCATGAGCATGGGGCTTGGACAAGATGACTTCCAAAGGTCCCTTCCAACCTCAACCATTCTGTGATTCTGTCATTCTGTGGTTATCACAGAAGGGTTTGGGTTGAAAGAGACCTTTAAAGATCATCTAGTCCAACCCCCTGCCATGGGCAGGGACATCTTTTACTAGATCAGGTTGCTCAGAGCCCCGTCCAACCTGACCTTGAACACTTCCAGGGATGGGGCGTCCACAACTTCTTTGGGTAACCTGTTCCAGTGTCTCACCACTCTTACAGTAAAGAATTTCTTCCTTATGTCCAATCTAAATCTACCCTCTTTCAGTTTAAAACCATTACCCCTTGTCCTGTCACTACAGGCCTTGGTAAAAAGTCTCTCTCAGTCTTTCTTATAAGCTCCCTCTAAGTATTGAAAGGCCACAGTAAGGTGTCCTTGGAGCCTTCTCTTCTCCAGGCTGAACAACGCCAATTCTCTCAGCCCTTCTTCGCAGGAGAGGTGATCCAGCTCTCTAATGGTTTCCTTGGCCCTCCTCTGGACCCACTCTACCAGGTCCATGTCTGTCGTGCTGGGGACCCCAGAGCTGGAGGCAGTGCTCCAGGGGGGTTCTCACCAGAGCAGAGCAGAGGGGAAGAATCACCCCCCTCAACCTGGATATCGTATCCTTGATCAGGATACGATTGGTTTTCCGGGCTGCAAGCGCACATTGCCGGCCCATGTCCAATTTTTCATCCACCAGTCTCCCCAAGTCCTTCTCTGCAGGGTTGTTCTCCATCCATTCATCCCCCAGTCTGTATTGATACCGGGGCTTGCCCTGACCCTGGTTCTGTGGTTCTTTAATGAAGGCAAAATGTGATTGTAAGCAACTTAAGCATTCTGCATTCATCATGGATCTGACAAACCTGGCAAAGTGTTCAAAGTAAAATAATGTGAGCAGGGATCACAATAGTAGAGGAATCAGAAAAATCCAGATTTTTTTTTACTATGTTAGATGATTACTCATCCCTGTAATTCCACTGGCAGTTTGGGTATCATTTCTAACTCTTCACAAGTGTATTGCCATAGCGAGTGTAGCTCAGTGAAGCTGCACTGATTTCATTAAAACAAGCATTTTGTCCAAGAAATGGTTGAAACTTAACTTTCAGGGGTTCTTTCTCCCCCACCATCCTCAAAAATCAGTAATATTTCAACAATGTAGGCCTATATTTACACACTAAGCATCTTTCTGTGATTCAATACAGGCATCTTTTTGGCTTTTTTTCCTGGAAGATGAGATGTCTTATAAAAGAAAAATTTCACAATGTTTCTTGGGAGCTTGTGTGTTTGTGTTATACAAAAGGGAGAGCTGGCAAACTCCCGGCATGTTGCAAGTTCTTACATCTGTCTATTCAGTTCTAAAACTGCAGGCAGAAAAACCCTCCAATAAACCAACAATAGCCCCCAAAGAGCTGTCATGTTCCCCATCGGTATCCAAAAGAGAAAAAAATGCCTTAGAAAAAGCACTGACAAAACTAAGAGGTGTGTAGGGGGGTGGTGATGTGTGTGTGTGTGTGTTCATAAATCCAACTAGTTGCGGAGGCAGGGCACTTAAGAGCTCTCCTGCTTCCCCTCTTATTAAGGCTGACTTGTGCAGCTAACGAATATTACATGCCACTGTTATAATTCCGAGGCTTTTGATCTAATGAGAGCGTGGCTGAGAAAACGGGTGAGTAGTAAGAAGGCAGAATAGTGGATGGCTGTCACTGTTCATTTGGGATACATTTCAGCGTGAAGCATCTCTCTCCAGGCTGGGACACCCAGGGAGACAGCTTGCTTATCCTTTTGCTTTCTGAAGTACGCTTTGTAAGCTGGATGCTTCCTGATTTCATCCGGCCCTGCACCCTCTACTTCTTTCTTCCATGTGCACTGCAAGATGTTTGCGACTAGACTGAAGTCTTCAGCACTCCTCCTTCCTATTCTAAATGGGCGGTCTTGCTGCACCAATTACCTCTAATGCTGAAAGAGGACTCTCAGTATGCTTTCAATGCTTTTTTTGCCTCAGCCTTCAATGCTACTGATAGCAGATGTTACACCAGGATCCCTCTCAATCATCTACCAAGGTCTTGGGAGTCTGGGGAGTCCCTGCTGACTGGAAGCTAGCCAACGTTAGTCATATTTACAAGAAGGGTGTGAAGACATCTCACATCACTTGCTTTCTGCCTGAGTGATTTTGTGCATCACAGGTTTTATGTCTCCCTCACATTGTATCCTGTACCCTTGCAGGCTGAAATCCAGAGCCCACTGTGCTGCAAACTCACTATTCGTTGTAAAAATGCCATCTACAAACTTCATCTTTCCTTCTAGAACAAACAATGAGAGAGTCACATAAATTCTTTAAAATGCTGCACTTGAAATCCTCAGAACATGTTACCTGGGATTACAATAACAGAACAAAGTAGGTAAGTAATTTCTGCATTTGTGATGGGGAGAAGAAAGAGGAGAAGAATGAGAGCAAGGCAAAGAGAAAGAGAGGTTATTTCTTGTTCCCTTCCTGTGGGAGGAAGCAAAGAGCTCTTAAAAAGAAAGAAATGAAAGCAGGAGGAGGAAAGAGTTTGAGGAATGAGCTAAAACAGGCTAAAGGAACCTGAAATTAAGGACAAGGGAGTAAGTAAAACTTTGAACCTTCCCATTTTAAACTAGGAAGATGGCAAAACGACAGCGGGAGGAAAGGCAGTGAAGTGGCAGAATTCAGACTGTTCCTGGGAGTTCGTTAATAACAGTGCAGGAGGTGAAAGAGATGCCAGGACTGTGTAAGGGCTGAGGACTTTCAGGGCTGAGCTTGTAATGGAAGAGAAGGGGAAAATGAATCAAGGGTAGAGGACAACAGAGCATGAAGAGAATTAGCCAGTGGAGAAGTGTGGGCGATGACTGTGAGCAGAAGAAGAGAAAGAGCCAGAAATGGAAAGAAGAGAGAAAGGCTGACAGCAACACTGAAAAGCTGAACACAGCGCTGCTCTGAAGAGGAAAAGAGGGAAGGAAACGGGGTAGGGGAAGAGGGAGCAATGGAAAAGCAGCAGTGCAGCATTCCCCCCCAGCCTGACCCGATCCATCAGGACTTTAGACCTTGAGAGATGTCAAATAAGGGCACTGAAGTCTCTGAAGGACTCAGGACATAGACAGGGGGGCCATGAAGATGCCAGGGACAGATGCATTTTTTACAGAGGGCATTTCGGAAATAGCAGGAGAAGGCAAGGTGATGTTGAAATCAGCAACATGACCTGGTGAGTAAGCAGAAAAGATGGAAGGAAATATTAATCAAACTAAGTGGAGGGAAGGAAGTAGCAGCTCTTGCAATCGGTATACAGGATTTAGATTTATGGGAAAAATATGCTTACATTGGGAAAGCAAAAACAAGGCAGAGAAAGGATCTAGCGAAGGTAATGTGAACCACTAACAGATAAGGGTAACAAGATGGAGAATTAGCATCAGCAAGACAGGAGGAATAAAAAAGTATGAATGGCACATAAAGAAGAAACCTCTCTCAAAGCATTTGAAAAATGCTGAGCAGATAATTTTCGTAGCAGGACCCCAAAGTGCTGGACTGTACCAGGCTACCCTGGAGGAAAAGAGGATGATTGCAAGGCAAGGCATAAAAATGAAGACAAGAACATCTGCCACATGTTTGCAACGTTTGCTGCTGGGTTACGAACGGCAGTAGCCCAAGCTCCAGATTAGTCCTTAGGACCGGTTGTAAGGACAAGCCCAGAGTGCCATTCTCCGTAGTACAATGTCACCTCAAGCAGAGGTGAGAGACGGGACAAAGGTGAGAAAAGCCTATTGTGCTTCCCTTCCACTTCTAATTGGTGTTTGCTTTACTCTGCTGCTCCTAGTCTGGCAGAGGGAGTCCTCTCCTCTTGGGAAGAGCTCCATTCTGGATCTCACTAAGAATTGGTCTCATCCACCAGCAAGGACCCCTTTGCCACGGGGTGAGAGCACGGTCCATCCCTGCAGCCCTTCTCACCGTAACAGACTGGACCGGGACTGTGCTGTTCATCAACGCCGGCAACTGCAAGCAGCCTGGCTGCTCTGCACTGACGGGAGATAATTAAAACCTTCCTCGGTACTGCTTTCTCCACGCGGAATAGAAAGTGCCTCCCTCTCCATTATGAAACCCGTTCCCAGCCCAGAACAAAGGCTAGAAGTTTCTGGCAAGTACAGATCTCACCACAAGAAAGCAGGGGCCAGCATAATTTATATTGTTTCCTCCTTTGCCATCTATGTGTGGGGCCCCAAAGTGATGATGTCGTGGCCCAGATGCTATAAACAAGGCCAAATTCACGGACCAGAGACTCCTTGGAGACTGGCTGGATGTCTGTGTTCGGTTATGAGTTCCTGGGAGCAGAGATAATAGCAGGATGAAGCTGAGAGGATGGGAACTTGCAGAACTGGGGGTTAGGACACTGGGGAGAAACTTTCCCTTTGCTAATCCTGTTCATCTGAGCCTCCTAGGAAGAAATTGGTGAATGTGATTCTGGTTTTAACATCACGCGGATGGGGAATTCTAATTTGGGGAAAGTAGCGCTACGTCTGCTGGCAAACATGGCAAAATAACACTGGTGATCCTTGAAACATCAGGAAATTGGTAAGAAATAATGTCACCTGCCAGAGGAACACAGAAGGCATCATGTACCTGGGATCCTGACAAAATTAACTCACAGTCCAAATACAGATCGGACTTCATTTTCTGAAAGTCCTGTTGTAGTTCCATGCTGGTTAATTTTACAACCGTTTGAAAACTAAAGAGACTCTGTGCCTTCAATCTCTGAATAGAGGGGAGACCCAAACCAGAACTCGCTTTCAACTTGTAACCAGAATGGGTTTGAAATGCTGATGCCAGAACACTGACATTATGCCAGTAATCATCATACTCATGAAATGTACCCTTCTAATACCAACCCTTCTTTGCAGCTGGACTGGAGGATTGTTGCAGGCCTATTCTATTCTACTCTAATGATATTGTCCTTTTTATATACTCTTCAAAATACCTTTTGGTCTAGCTATTTCATCAAACTGAGAACTCATATTCTATTGGTCATCTAATGCAATCAATAAATCCTTTAATTCCTGCTTTCCAGGACACAGCCACCAATCTGCAACCATGAACTGTGGGACTCTCCTAGAAACAACCCTGCTGGCTGACAATCATCCACTGTAAAATACAGCAACAGGGTTTAAGTCAAAAGTTGATGAATTACTGCTCAGTGTTTAATCAGCTCTTCATGTACTACTGACAAATGCCTTACAGAAATCCCTTATCTACCTCTGATGCGCCAAAATTCCTTCTTTTTCCTCATGCTTCTCCACTTGGAGGTAGGAAATTTGGTCTTATCCCCATTTTACAGATGGGGAATTGAGACAGAGATTTGAGGAGGAAACAATATAACAGCCAGATTTCTGAAGGCTTTCAAGTCACCAAAGAAACTATGAAAGAGCCGGTGTGTAATTTTTGCATTTGGAGAGAAGAACAAGGCAGGGTCCTTATCTCTAAAATATAAAGGGAGTTCTGAGAGGCTTGAGCCTGCTGATTAAAGCAGCTGGAGGAGCAGCACCCCCATACATCAGGCCCCTAAACACAGGCAGAAAGGTTATTTTTGAAACTTCCCTCAATGCAAGTTAAAGGCTCCTGTCTTGCTCATACCTCTTTGAAAAAAATCCACACTGGACAATAACTTAAACTGGAGTTCGACCTGTTCAGAGAGAAAAAGCGAGTTGAGACGGTGCCATGAGGCCTTTGAGTAGCACGAACGTAAGTGTAATACAGCACAAAGTGCCTTGTCAGTTTATCAGAAGTATCACAGGTGCTTTACCCCAATCCATGTTTATTCACGAAATGTACAGAATCACTGAATGTAAATGCAACAGATACATTCGGTAATGTGTTACGTAGAACAGGGAAAGCAGCAGGTAGTACAGGAACGGCGGTGGGTAAGGATGAGGAGTGCCTCCCACCAAGCAGACGAAAGGCAGAGTGGGGGTCGGTCTCACTTGATGTGAAGCGTATGAGCATCCTCCTGCAAGGAAAAGAGCTTTTTGGAAAGCTCTGGTAGTTTTTCAGAAAGAGTTGATCATAGCAGCGCCTAAGGTCAAGCTCTTGTCCTTCAACATGGAATGGACAACATCATTTAATGAAGTTCTGAATTATTAACAAGGAGATTTTAAAAGACCACAATATCACGTGGGAATAAAACAGGGAAGCAAACCTCCTAGGATATCAACAGATCTCCACTGGTGGTATTCCAAACAGACGTATAATTATAATGCTTAGAAATGTATATGGGTTATATAGTTAATGGCAATCATCACTCCCTCTTACAATGTGCGGTCAGCCCTTCCACTGTTTTGTCCAGGGCTGATACTGTATTAAGTGTCCAACAATTTCACAAGACATGTCTCATTTTCATCCTATAAATATCAGTGCACTGGTAATTCCCCAAGATCCTTTGGTCCAAGATCTCTGCAAAACAAAAACAAAAGAAAAACAAAACCCCACCTCAACATTCTTTGTCCTCACATCTCCTCAGCTGGTTCCTTCACCTTCCTTGTTGATTCACACATCTAAGTCCATTGTAATACCGGTGCAAATGTTATGCCTCCAGGCTAGTATTTGCGCCGTCTCCTTACCTCATTTCCCCCTTCTCTACTGCACAGTCTCTACAAGGCAATAAAACAAACCACTTCTTTTCTCTTTTTTTAAAAGTCCTCACAACTGTTTCCTGCACTTCCTAACTTCTGGGACAAGACACAGGGTGATTGTTTCTTCTCTCCACTTCCAACATCACTGCCATTAGTACCTAAGGATATCTTCTCAACTTCCTTTCCATCACTCTCTTTGAAGGAGAAAAGATTCCACTGAAGACCAAAGAATGAGAAAATCACAGTATCTTCCTAGACAGTGATGGATTTTTTTTGGAGATGTTTACATTCTTAACAATGACTAGGAAGTTGGTTCCTGCAATTGTGTTCAAAGTGTTCAAAGTCGGGTTGGACGGGGCTTTAAGCAACCCGATCTAGTGATAGAGGTCCCTGCCCATGGCTGGGGGGGGACACTGGATGATCTTTAAAGGTCTCCTCCAACCCAAACCATTCTGTGGTTCTGTGATTGTATCTTGTTTTGTTAATCACAGCCTCTCTGATGACACAGATGTATTTTGTGAAGTATTTAGGTTGTACCCTCAGGATTTCCGTGTGCATATAAGACTTACAAGTTATGTTGTTTATCTCTCAATTTTGGCACACTGGCCTCAGTCTGACAAGACCTTGCCCTGTCACCGAGGCCTCTCTGTGGTATTACATGACAATAAAATGATCAAGATCTGAGACTCACACCATATGTTCTCCTGGATCCAATTCTTACCACATCTAGACTAGAAGGCAGATGAACCCAGCCCTCCACTCTTGCAGTGACTGGGAGCAACAGAACAATATCAGTAGCGTTAGAACCAAGTATTCTGGGTGGCAATATTTTTAAGGCACAGTCCTACTGCTTAGCACAGCACAGATCTGTAACCTTATCATTCCTAGAACTGTTTCCCAGGTGCAAGCTGATGCAGAGACCGTGCTGCGACTGATAACCTTCAGCATGCATCCAAGTGGCTAAGAAAGCAGAACGGGTAAGGGAAAACGCTTGTAGTAGATGAGAAGCACAGATTTTGTGTTGCTGAGTCAGCCCATAGAAAGACCCAAACTTCTTTGGCCCACCTCGAATGGAAGCCAGAGTCTTGATCCTGCGGATAGACACAATACCTCCCGTTCTCTCCCTCCTCTCGTTGAGCGGTGCTGGTGTCTCACCTGCCGTGCGGGGCAGCCGGGCTGTGCCCCTCTCTCTGGAGCACTCCCTGTTATTCATTTGGGGTTCTCTGACGTCAGCGCTGAGGTCAGGCAGGCAGGGCCACGCCTGCTCCCAAACACAAAGGACTATAGATAGCTGCGGCAGCAAATGCTTTTCATTACGTGCTCCCCCCTCCTCAGGCCGCCCCCCCAGCTGGGGGTGGGAGCAGCGTGGGGCCCCGAGATGCCTGTGCTGCTCTGCTGTGTGTTTTCTGTTATTTGGGGTGAGCTGCGCATTCCTCGCAAGCTTTGAATGTCGTGCAGAGCCCCAGGGGAATCCTCAGAGGAGTGGGAGGAGAGACGGGGCAGGGGAAGGTTGCCCGCGCACCCCCATTCCCTCCCCCGCGTCAGCCCCATGTCCAAACCAGAGGAAAGCGCCAGGTCTGTGACAGCACCCCCCCTGCACCCAGCATCCATCCCCTCTCACAAACGTATTTAAAAGCTTTCTGCTTCCCACTAGCAGAACTTGCTTTGCTAGCCTTAGTCTGGCAAAGCACAGACCGAGAGGTGATAAATCTGTCTGCTTGTACGCTTGGAGTCAGCGCCAGAAAGGCAAAGGAACAATTTCAGATTAAGACTAACTGTGAACCAAGAATAAATGGATATAAATTGGCCATTAATACATGCGACAAGAAATCTGGAGGAGATTTCTAGCTATTACAGCAATCAGCCTCCAAAACATCCTTCCAAACTAAGAAGGACATAGAAGCAAAAATCCCATCTGCTTCTACACTAGAGCCTGATAAAATTACGATTGATTGCAAGATTTTACATCTGTGACAGCTAGGGATTGGACACACAGACCCAAGAACGGCTGCACACCGCGTTCTCATCCTTTACCACCGCCCAGCCTCCTGCTCTCCCCCGCCAAAACTATTTGTGTCTGTGTTCTTGTGCTAAACCCAGGGTGCCCAGTTCACGTTTCAGTGTCTTCTCACAGAGTTTGCACAGAAGGCTGCTATGGATATAGAAGCGTAGGGCTGGAAAGGGCTTCCTGGGATGGCTGGGTGGTGAGTTCAGTGGCCGCTCCCCAACTCGCTGCCATGTGTTTTGTTCCATCATCACTCTCTAGTATAACTGGAAAAGCTGCAGGGATGAAGTGCCAGCAGGATGGGCTAGCATTCCCTCTACGTCTTAACCTGTAACTAAACCAAAACATCATTTCCAGATGCCAGAGATGTGGCAAGGTCAACAAAATGATGAAAAGCTAAGAAAAGGGAACCTGGAGGAAAAGGAAACCTTGATCTCCGCAGAAACTGTGCACGCACCTAGAATACAAATAGAAATATAGGAGCTACCATAACGTACTGTGTCCTGCGCTGTAAGTGCAGCAGCTAGGACTAGCTGCTTCAGGCATGCCGGGAATCACCTGAAAGGCAACACTAATAAAATACACCTCAGAGAAAAATTTTCATGTGTTTGTTGATAAAATACTAGCACTGGGCTGAGGATTGAGCTTTATGGGTCCCAGTTAGAAATACGCACACTGACCATTTTCTGTAAAAGTGACATTTTGAGATTGTAACTTATTTACAACTCCCAGTACAAATCCTAAAGAGAAATAATTCACGTCTTCTACCACAGATACTCCCATGGCCCTGCCTGTTTGTCCTCAACACCGCCAGCCTGTGAACCCCGAGAAGCCGTGTCCCAAACCCCACGCAGCCACCAGCGCCAGCTCCAGTCTAAACTGCAGCCCAGGGACCAGAGCACGGGCAGAACTGCTGCGGGTCCTGCTGCACGGTTCTGCACCCCTCCGCCGAGCTCTGCACCCCGCCGGGGAACTCTGCGTCATGCCGCGGGGCAGCTCCCCACCCCCCGGGGAGACGGGCACCCTGCCCCGGGCAGCCCCGCACCGCCCGGGCAGCCCCGCACCCCCGGGCAGCCCCGCACCGCCGGGCCGGCCCGCACCGCCCCGGCCGGCNCGCCCGGGCAGCCCCGCACCCCCGGGCAGCCCCGCACCCCGCTCCCGACGAGCGCTTCTCCCCCCGCCCCTCCGCTCACCGCGCACGGGCTGCTCGTTGCCATGGCGACGTGCTCCCGGCTCTCCCTCGCCAGCGGGCCCCCGGTACGGGGCTGCGCTCGCGGGTCCGCCGGGTGCCGCGGCGGCAGCGCTGGGAGTGGGGCGGCCGGGCCGGGACGCCGGGCACCGGGATCCCAGGGGCGGCCGGGCCGGGATCCCGCGCGGGGGCGGCCGG
>VZTQ01011577.1:104221-124739 GCA_013400755.1 Pelecanoides urinatrix
GGCCGCCCTTCCCTCCCTCCCCTCGGAGCCGCCTTGGCGCTGCCGGGCCCCGCCGACCCGCCGCGCTAGGCCCGGGCGCGTCTCGGCCCGCGGTGTCGGCGCCGCGGCCTTGCGGCAGCGCCGTCTTCCTTGTCCCGGCAGGTCCAGGGCACCGGCGGCAGCAGCGCCGTCAGCAAGTGCTCGGCGGCGGCGCTGGGCTACGTCCAGGACCGGTTCCTGCGGCTGCTGGTGGGGCGGCGGCGGCGGCGGCGGGCCCCGCTCGTCCACCGGTGAGGAGCGGGCGCCGCGCGGGGCCTTGGCTCGCTGCCTGCGCCGGCGGGTGGCCCCCGGCGGGCGTGGGGCTGGCAGGCCGCCGCCCCTCGGGCTGCAGAAGGGCCGCAGTGGTCCCCCGGCCCCTCGGGCTGCCCCTGCTGCTCAGGGCACAAGGGCCTTTCAGGGAGGGGCGGCTGCTGAGAGAGCCCCGTCCCCGGGTCATGGAACCTTCCTTACTGTTGGTGTGATTTTACCTGGCCTGTGGGCAAACGTGGAAAGCTTCGTCCTGAGTAAAATACGCCGCCAGACTGGCTCCTAACTCCGGTGGTCAGTGCTGCTGAAAACTACTTCAGATAAGCTTTGAAAACTAACACGCTAAAAATGTTGGCACGTCAGCAGTTTTCTTGTTAACTCTCAAGGACGTGAGAATTTCAGGCAGGCATTTGGTGGCTCAGGGAAACAGTATTCTCGTCGGAGTCAGCGGTGCCTGAGCAGCACAGTCTTCTCTGGAGCTCGCGAATGTTTTAATGTGCATCTGTAGGGGGTTCTGTGCTGATATAAGGGTGGAGTTCGCATAGCGTGAGGCTAATGGTTTGACGCAATCAAAATGACTGTGAATTGCCAAAGGAGTTTCATTCAGGAAAAAGAAAAAAGCGGTATTCAAGCAGAAGCTGGCAGGCCTGTGGAGACGAGTGTTGCTCGTCAGGTCAGGAAGGCGAGCCTGCATTGACCTGTCGCGTGACATTGGCTTGCGCCACCAAATTCATAGAAAGAGTTATGTATTGCAGTTGTCAACACTGTCACCAGGAATTTTAGGTCGTCTTAGAGTATCTGGTGAAATCTTTAGTGCCTGTGAGGCGTGGGGACGCTCACGTGCTTGTGAAAGGGGGTGACAGGAACTGGTAAGCCTGTTGGGGACAGGATGAAACTCACTAAAAGAGAATGCCAGGGAAAGAGCGGCACCAGGCCGTGCCAGACTAGGCAAACACTTTCCAGGATTTAGACTTGCTTAGTGCCACTCATTCAAAAACCAGAGAGTGAAATTCCTTTCCTGACTTTGCTTCTCTTCCCTTTTTCGTTCCTTTCTCACTGCGTTTGCACACACTGTCATTCATTTTGTTATACCCGATAGCCCCTTGTAAGTAAATTTCATAGTATTATGGCATCTGATTTGGGGCAGGAACTGGGGTTTTAGCCACCCAGATTGCAGGGCAGCATCCTAACTGTCTGGATTCATACTTTTTCATCCAGTGAATATTCATTTCTGCAAAACAGAACAGGTCCAGCTAGGATATATACACGTTTTCTCTGGGTTATCCATAGTCTTGCTGGTTAACACGCTTACTGAGTACAGGAGATCTGTATTTATTACAAGCTCTAGATGTAACAAAATCATCAGACGTCTGCCAGTGTTGGTCTACAAATGTGGGGTTATTGGGTCGAAGTGGAGAGAGAAAAAATCAGGTTTTTGAAATGACGGATGCCAGTGCTGGGGAAATAGGGTTCCTGGACAGCGATTACAACTGAGTTTCATTCCACAGGGGTTATTACATCCGCGCCCGTGCTGTGGATCACTGTGTTCAAGACTTCCTGCTGAAGACCCAAAGCCACCCTAGGACACAGGTGCATTTTCTTTGTCTGGGCAGTTTCCACTGTGTGTGTGAAAAGTCTTTTTGGTATCTCGGCACTGCAGTAGCTGCTTAGTGCATCTGTTGTGACCCTTTCCCAGAAGAGCACAGAGAGCCGGACTGGCACTACTGTGGCTTTGACAGAAAAGTCTGGGAGGGGGCAAAATTCTGCACAAAATTCTGCTGACTCTTGCAGGAGATTGCCTGATTTTGTCACTCTGCAGATGACGTTACTGAATATTTTTCACACCTAGATGCTCAGGATGCCGATAGAGTTGAGTATAACTTTTTTCTGATACTTTCTCTGCAGATCCTGTCTTTAGGTGCTGGCTTTGACTCCTTATACTTCCGTTTGAAGGACATGGGTCTCCTGCATCACACTGTGGTATATGAGGTGGATTTCCCAAATGTGGCGTGCCAAAAAGCTACTCTGATCAGAAGAATGCAAGAGTTGTCAGCCCTGGTGGGAGGTGCTGGAGGGGAAGGATTAGGTATGATATTTATGGAAGGTTTTCTAGATCCTAAGTGTTTAGAAGAAGCAAACATAGCTTCAGCCTTTAAAAAGTGAGGTATGGTGGTAGGGGGACTGTGAAGTTGTAGATGAAAAGCATGTTTGTTTTCTGAAAGATTTTGGAACAAATAAATAATTCGTGAGCGTTGGGAGATAACAAGAAGATGTATAGCTGCCAGAATGGATTTGTCAGGAGCGGATCGTATCAAACCAAGTTCAGTTTATTTCAGTTACGATTTCTGAAGAACTGTGTCCAGCTTTGGGCTCACTGGTACAAAGACAGTGGCAAAGTGCAGCATGTCCAGTGAGAGGCCATGAGGATGATAAAGTGGTGGAGCACGTGGCGTACGAGGGGAGGCCGAGAGAACTGGGTTTGTTCAGCCTTAGGAGGAGGAGGTTGGGAGGGAGGGAGGCGAGTCTTCCTGCAGTCTTCAGCTGCCTAATGGGAGAGTGTAGAAAAGATGGAGCCAGACTTTTCTCGGAGGCATGAAGCAAACAGTCAAGGGGCAATGGTTGCGAGTTGCGACAAAGGAAATTCCAGTTACGTGTAATGAAAATGGTTTGGGTTTTGTTTTTTTTTTTTTCCCCTGCCACGTGAGTAGTTAAAAACGGGAACCGATTGCCCGGAAAGCTGGTGGAATCTCCAGCCTTGGAGATAGTTATAGCTGGATGGACAAAGCCTTGAGCAACCTGATGCAGGTAACTGCTGTGAGCAAGGAGTTGGACTAGGTGACCTTCAAAGGCCCTTTTCAACCTAAATTGTACTGTGATTTACGGGCTTTATGGATAGGAGAGAAGGTATGACTCTTAGGTGTCTTGATGGTAATAAAACATTGGTCGTGACGTTAGCTGACTTTTTTTTCCTCTCCGAGGCAAGAAAAAATGAGCCTTCTGAAACTACTGTAGAATATAACCAGAGCTGAAAGGATTATTATGCCAGCTAAGTACTAAGGGGCAGCTCAGCGGCAAAATGGAGGAATGTCACGTATGGGGTTCACGAGAGGTTTCTCCTACATCTGATTTCCTTCAAGGTTTCCATTAATGTTCTAGACGATACGCTATAGAAGGTGAGGCCGTAATAAACCAGCAGGAAACTGGGAGAGTTGCAAGATGGTGGATGAGAGTAGGATTTTGATAAAGTAGGATTTTGACAAAGTACATGAATGGTCTGGAAAATGTGCAGTGAAATACAGTCGGGACATATGTAAGCCGCTACGTGTAGACTATAACGATCAGTTTAAATACAGATGGAAGACAGCTACAGAGCTGGGTGCAGAGCACAAGTCCCTGACCCCCATGAGCAGCTGAACAAGTCGTAGTGAGTAGCTCTCCCATGAGCTCGTTCAGTTTCCTCTTGAATCCATTCACATTTCTAATATCGGCAGCATCCTGTGGCAAAGAATTCTGTCCATACCAATAATCTGCAAGTACTTCAACTAAAAGGCAGGTGTCCAAAGAGTCGGGAATACCCTGTTCCCTGTGTCCGGAGCGCAGGGAGTGGTGGATAGACAAGTGAGCTGTTAGAAGAAATGAACAGGAACGCCGGGATGGGCTTCTGAAGAAGGCCATTTTGCCTCCAGTAATGGATGCCTCAGGGAAGAGCGTAGATTAACAGTTCTCAGGACAGGTATAATTGCTGGATTGCAGTGGTACGGAGACGTGGCGTAGGTGGTTTCTAAAGGTGCTTTACGGTTTGCTTTGTTTATGATTTGGTTTTGGTTGAAAGAGGTCGAGAAGCTATAGCTTATGCTATTCTTATGGAGTGCAGAGGGATGCCGTGATAATGCTTGCGAATGATCAATTGGAACTTATTTCTGAGCACAGTGATCTGTGAGACTAGTCCCGGTGTTTGCAGAGAGCTAGCATGTGCTGGTTCAGGATTCAATGCCATTTTACAGAAATGAAATCTACTGAAAAAAACGAACAAACGAACCAGCCCCAAAAACCTTGAGAATGGTTTTACGGTTGTGAGGCAAACCATTCAAATTCTATCACAGGAATGGTACTTTCGTAGCCTAAACTGAAAGGTCTATAAATGAGAGCCCTTAAGATTTGATTCTGAATTATAGGTTCTATAAAAATGTTGTTAAAGTAAATGTGATAAAGTTTTGTTGTTATAGTAAATGTGATAATTCTGTGAGAAATCTGTAGGTGGAATTTGCGTTAGGAAGAAAGGAGTTTTAGATCTGCATGTAATGGGTTGCTTCTTGACGCTGTCCCTTTCTGGTTCGTTTAGTGATGGGGATTTTCTTGTACATATCCCAAAGAAATTGAGTTGATGGGCACAGCCTTGTGAGCGATTGTCTGTGGGGTTGATTCTCCTGTTTGTCCCTTTTGGTCTCAGTGTTGCATCCGCACTGTAGTAAGGTGGTATCATTTTTGTCTCCCAGGAGTCATTACCTTTTCTGGAGAGGATTATAAATTACTGGGAGTGGATTTATCAGAGCTGTCTGACCTGGAGAGAGCCCTGGAGGAAGCGGGACTGGACAATGAAATCCCCACCCTCTTCATAGCAGAGGTGGTGCTCACCTACATGGAAAATAGCAGGTCAGTTGAGTTGTCCTCTCTTAGCTAGGCGGTAAAATGAAAAGAACAAGCTGCTTTGTATGTCCGTCACCTGGGGCTGGGAGACCTGCTGTCTTATAACTAAAGCTTTAGGAATTCTGTGGAAGTCTCAAACAGCTCCTTACATCATAATTGTGATGGGGTGACTGATGTCCACGTGACCTCCTAAAAGGGAGGAAAAAAAGAAGAAGAAAAACCCCGAAGGAGTGATTTTGAGTTTTTTGTTCTTCTCATCCCCTGAATTCTCAGCACGGATGGGGGAGCAGACGATCATAAGTCCCCAGCACAGGATTCTCTTTTGTGTCTTACCTCTGCCAGGATGCCTCAATAGCATGCTTTATGGTGTTGCAGGAAGATATATTGCATCTGCCACATGGTAGGTGGGCCCTCAGTTATTTAATTTCTTACGCACGGTCTGCCTGACAGGTCAGATGCCTTGATTCAGTGGGCAGCAGAGCACTTCTCTCGGGCATGCTTTCTGCTGTATGAGCAGGTGCGCCCAGAGGACGCCTTTGGACGTGTCATGCGGCAGCATTTTAGCCAGCTGAACTCTGCACTTCATTCTTTGGCACAGTACCCTGATTGTGAGGCACAGCAGAGGCGCTTTTTTGAAAAGGTAAGTACCTGCGGCTCTAGGACACACATGACGCATGATTTACCTGGGAAAGATTGTAACACGAAATAACTTTGGAAGTCGTCAGCTGCGTCAGTTATTATGGGTTGAAGCAAACGGGACCAAGGCTGAGCCACCGCCTTCTCCAGTAGCATGACTAGTCCTTGGAAGGTCCTTGCAACCCACCTGCAGCCTACTTTCTGGTGTGGGATTAAGGCAAGATGGGTTCCTCTGAGAGTTTTGGTATAATGAATTAAGTTCTGAAGAGCTTTACAGGTAAGAGATCGACCCTCACCAGATTCTGGGCTGCTGTTGTTGCAGCTAGACAGTCCTAAAGGCTCCTGCAGGTGATTAATTTAGGGTCTTTGTTTTCTTGTGGGAAGCGAGTCTCTGTCCTTCCAAAGGTAATAATTCTGCGGGATTTCTGTTTTAGGGCTGGACTGAGTGCAGCGTCATGGATATGAATGAGTTTTTCACCTGTTGTACTCCAGAAGATGAGCAGCAAAGAGTGCAGGCTCTGGAGCCTTTTGATGAATATGAGGTAACCCTCCTTTCTTCTGAATATCAGTGACCTGGCTTTGATATGATAAGGTGTCTGCAATTTCTTACGGTCACAGGTTCTGTGCAAGAGCTGCTGAGGCATAGGTGTTCCTGTAGGCAGAAAGGCTCTTGAGTCAGACTCGGTGAATGCAGAGCCCGCAGGAAGCTCCCTGTGAAGCTGGGGCAAGGAGCATTGGAAGAAGAGTCTCTTTGGTGTTAGAAAAGCTTCTTGTTCCTTCCTCAGTGAGTGGTCTCTCGGGGAGACAGTCTTAGCATAGCAAACTAGATGGTGGTGTAAAAGATGTTGTAGATGCTAAAAGTTTGCATGGGTTCAAGGGCCAATTATTTTAATGAAAGAGCAATCCATTGAGGATTACTGAATACGTAAAAATACACCTGATGTGAGGTTCCTGACGGCAAATGGTTGGGAGCATTCCTGGGGAAAGTAGATGCACTTGTCCTGCTCTCTTGCATTTCCGTAGGCTATTGCTGTTCGTCATTGTTGGGTACAGGTTACTTGTTTCAGATATTTTTTGGTCTGACTTTGTACAGCCATTCCTATATTAATGATTGAAATTTAACTACGACTCTCCTCTGTGCCAGCAGTTAGCATAAAAATAGCAAAGTCTGTGACTCCTTGAAGTCTAGAAGAGAAGTGAAAGACACTGAGTAACTTTGAGATAAACACCCTGTAGGATACTTAGTAGCAGGTTCCCTTTCGATTTTGTGGTTCTCCGTTTATAATTCTCTCCAGAAATCTAGCAGCCTGCAGTATGAAAACAATTTAATGTCCTTGCGTTTCTTTTGCCATCGCGCAGGATCTGCTCTGCTACATGAATGCAAAAGTGATGACTGAAAGATGCTGGCAGGTTTGCAAAGTGGTGTAGAAATGTCTACAAGAACTATTGTAGATCAAGGCAATTGCTCATACAGCGAGAAAGTAAAGACTTTTTACCATTTTCCTTGTAGAGCAGGTTAACATGTACGCAAGTCCAAGCTGAAAAATGTGCATAGGAGCAAGATGTGTGATAACAGAGGGCTCTACAATTAGCCTTTGAGATAAAGTAAGATCCAGGTCTTACTGGAAACGAGCTTGATTGAATCAGATGAGAAAGGTAAACTACACACTTAGTGCTGAGGGCGACTAGTTGTTAGAATGATTTGCCTAGGAACAAATAGTAGATTGTTCCATTTTCAGTATTTACATTAATTGTTGGATATCGCTTTTCAAAAGATGCGTTTTACTTCTGGTAGAAGGTGGGGCGACGGTGCCAATCTTGTGGTTTCTTGTGCCTTTTAAATTCATGTTTATGCCCTCTAGTCACGTAGTTGGCTGAATATATCCCACCCCATGGGAACGAACATTCTCAATTCCCTAATGTCCATAAAAGCCAGGGCGGGCTCTATCCTGTACAGTCCTCTTGCTCGTGCTTCTGCCTCTGAGTGATTCCGAGGCCGGACTGGAAATCATATTTATGTATTATCGGCCAGCAGAGACCATGTTGCACCTTTGAACTTCTGTGATTTCTTTGGGGTCACTTATATTCCATGCCCTTTAGGAAACCTTAGTCCCTCTGGTGTACAGCCCTCACTCTTTTCTATGATCAGAACTGGGAAGCATAAAGGGAAGCTGATTACAAAAAAAAAAGAAGTTGAGCATGCAGCGTGTAATTAAGCTATGGAACTCCTTGCCACAGCATGTTAAAGACGGTAAAAGTTTATGTGAGTTCAAAGAGCAACTGGATAGGCTCATGGATGAGAAACCTGTCGAGGATTGTTCCATGCAAAGACACAGCTTCTTGCTTAGAAAATCCCTGAGCTGTAAATGTTTGAAGGTTGGGGCGAGGAAGGTATTTACACACTTGCTCTTTCTCAGATTCAACTTTAGTCATCTGATTTTGGCCACTGTGGGAAACGGAGCTAGGCTAGGTTGATCTTTGATTTGATCGCCCTGGCCATTCTGAGATCCTTACTACTCCTTGCTGTATGATTTTGAGGGCGATTGTTTTTGTTTTTTTTCTTTGGCCTTGCTACAGGAATGGCATCTGAAATGTTCTCATTACTTTGTCTTGACTGCATCAAAAGGGATGGAACCTTCCTGGACTCCCTTGGTATCCAATACGACAGGTACATACTGACTAGTTTTCGTAGTATTCTTTTATCCTGTGCAGGCTTCTCTGAGAGATTATAGGAGACAGTAAAGCCCTGGAAGGAGCAGATGGGATGCTGCCATCCGAGTAGCTTTCTCCATCCTTCTCACAACGGTTCTGCTGTCCATAGCGAGGCCAGGGCCACGTCCTGACTCTGGTGGTTGTGAGAAGTTTCCTTCTTTCAGTTCATTGCACCCTCCAGTCTGAACAGCTCTTCCTTCTGCTTATACACGGAGCCCTCCAGCGCATGGCTGCAATGCCCGTCTGCCCCGCTCCTCTGCTGTGTTCGGGATCCCACAGACTCTCCCTTTTCAATCGATTCCCGCTTGCCTCCGTACCTGGCTCTCTTATCCATTCTGTCCTTCCAGCTCCTGGGAGGTTGTTCTGTTTTACTTACTGTGCTATCAAAGTATTGTCCAGCAGAGCAGTCAGGAGCGTGTCATGAAGTTTGTGCTTTGTTTTGTTATCCCCTGTGGGTTGGAATTGTAGTATTTCTGTTTCTGAAATGCTTTTAAATCAGTATGTTGCTTTTTTAAATGGGAGAAAAGTGGTACAGCTGGGGAAAAGCCAAGATCAAGACTGTGTTTCCATGATGAAAAGGACTTGGCAGCAGCAGCAGTCCAAGAAATTCCTGCTTTTGGCTGCTTGCTTCCTTTTTCAGGGTGGAAAGCAGAAGGTTATTTTTAACCTGTTTCCCATCACTAGGCTTGTGCACAGTACAGCACCACAGTAGTTGTCTCTGCAACTGAAAGTTGAAATCTGTGTTCTAGGGAGCAGGAAAAGCAGCTGGCAAAGGATAAAGCAGGATGGCATTCCTTAAGCCAGCAAGGCCTCGGAATGCATTGTGTTGTGTCTTGACGAGATCTGAAAATGTGTAGTGAAAGCGAAGCTAAATGAATGTGGGTGTGGTTAAATATACTGTGTGGTTGTCACTGGTCCTTATGTTAAGACCTGAAAGACTCCTGAATGCGTAGAATCTATCCTTAAGTTAATAAAAAATTCTGACATTTGCTTAGCTGATATTAATACAGTGAAGACACTTCATTCATTAGAGACAGGAATAGGGTCTTTCTGCTGCTGCCTCTGTTGTATTCAAAACTGATAGCAAGAGCCTTCAAAGTCTGGTAAATTATCCATGCTTAGATATTTTTTCGTGAGAATGGCAAAAGGTATGTCTCAAATACCAGTATGTGCCCCCAGCTATCCCCTCAAACAGATTTGGGTCCCTGTTCAAGAGAGTGCAAGTACTAAATTTTTAGTCTTAAAAAGATAAAAAGATCCATCTGTAGGAAGACATTTAAGCCCAAGGATATGAAGTTTTTTACTTCATCGAACAATAGAAAGTAGGATCTTTTCTAAACAACATTCAGTACAGGCAATTTTTCTGGGCATGGCGTACAGAAAATAGACTGAGAGCTGCTTCCCCTCCACCTCATTATCTGTTATGATGCAAGAATAAGGCACTTCATGGAAACAGAGAAGATGCAAAACTGATTAAAAGAAAACAATTTGTGCAATGTGTAGGTGAGCTAGAGTCCTGTGTTGAATACTAAGGGATACAGGATTTAGAGAGAAGATATTCAGGTAACCGAAAATATTCTCTTATAGTAGGACCATTGGAATTAACAGAGATTTGTCATGCTTCAGAACTTTATTTCAATGCTTTTGTGAAGGTAGGATCAAAATCTAGCAGGAAACTTTGAAATCCAGCTTCCAGGTGTTTGTCCTTTCTCTGCTGTTCTTTGCTATTTCAGTAGCCAGATACTGTCTTCATCAGAAAGGTCCTCCTTTTGCAGGTATTGCAGTGATTCCTATCTTGCTACAGCAGTTTAGGACACTGCGGTCTTTCAGCCAGCCATACCCCCACCCCATTAAAGCAGTCTCAACTGGTTCAGGAGTTGAGGGAGCAGGAAGCAGAAGTTGAAAGTTGGCACGGTGGTAGTTTAAACCATTACAGCCTGATTTCTTGGTTGTCTGTGTGCTCTGTCAACTTGCTTCACAATTTTTTCGTCTTGAAAAGCTGAACAGACTTGCTCAATCTCTCATTTAAAATGTAGTCCTTGGCTCTTGCTTGTGCATAAGTTCTTTGGTTCTCCTTGGCTTGCAGTTCCTCATCGTGATGGTCCTGTCAGGAGGGCTGGGGGTGTCACTGCAGCAGTGTGCGCAAGGCACTCTGAAATTCCCGGCCTGAGGCGTTACGGTCACCGCTCTGTTCTTATAAAACCCAATGTGATTCTAACCACTGGAGGCTTTGGGGAGGAGGATGGACAGCACTGCCGCATGAGAAATTTTCATGTGCTAATTAAGCATGCAGGCTACTGGAAAGCTGGCTGTGTGAAAATGGAAAATCCTGATGAAAGATGGGGTGAGTTCTCATACTGATGGCAAGCATAAGGAAGCCGTTCTTGTATTAACCACGAAATAATGTCTAGTGGAAAAGTGATGTCACAGCGCTATTACGCTGGCAGTCAAAGAGATCTGGAGGATCTGAATGTGAAGTGCCGTGTCCTGCCCTCGGTCATAACAACCCCAGGCAACGCTCCAGGCTTGGGGCAGAGCGGCTGGAAAGTGCCCAGAGGAGAAGGACCTGGGGGGGCTGGTCGACAGCGGCTGAACACGAGCCGGCAGCGTGCCCAGGTGGCCAAGAAGGCCAACGGCATCCTGGCCTGTATCAGCACTGGTGTGGCCAGCAGGAGCAGGGAGGGGATCGTGCCCCTGTACTGGGCACTGGTGAGGCCGCACCTCGAATCCTGGGTTCAGTTTTGGGCCCCTCACGACAAGAAGGACATGGAGGGGCTGGAGCGTGTCCAGAGAAGGGCAACGGAGCTGGGGAAGGGCCTGGAGCACAAGTCTGATGGGGAGCGGCTGAGGGAACTGGGGGTGTTCAGCCTGGAGAAGAGGAGGCTGAGGGGAGACCTCATGGCGCTCTGCAACTGCCTGAAGGGAGGTTGGAGCGAGGGGGGGTCGGTCTCTTCTGCCAAGGAACAGCGATAAGACGAGAGGAAACGGCCTCAAGTTGTGCCAGGGGAGGTTTAGGTTGGACATTAGGAGAAATATCTTCACCAAAAGGGTTGTCAAGCCTTGGCCCAGGCTGCCCAGGGCAGTGGTGGAGTCCCCATCCCTGGAGGGATTTAAAAGACGTGTAGACGTGGCGCTTAGGGACATGGTTTAGTAATAAACTTGGCAGTGCTAGGTTAGCGGTTGGACTTGATGACTTAAGGGTCTTTTCCAACCTAAATGAATCTATGATCATGTCACGCGAGAAAGATAGGTGTGAACCATGATGTTTTGTATCTCTACAGATGAGCGGTTGTACCATACTGTGTCACGTCTGTCGAACAGTCTGGCCCTGGTGGTAGGAGGACGAACATCCCCATCAAGTGCAGGCTTGGGAATGTTGTGGCTAAAGTTCCCCGAAACCTGCAATGCCTCGGACCCGGATGACGTGAGGGTGGAGCTTGTAAGTCTGCAGCCTGCTGCTGCACCAGCTGCTTTGCGTTGGAGACACAGTACAACTGAAGTAATATTCAAAGGTAAAAAGCCTGGCAAGAGTGGAAATGGCTGTAGGTACGCGGAGGTATACAAATTCCAGAATATATGGGGCAGTCCTGTCCAGACAGTGAGCTCTAAAAGGCAAATTGTCGTGATATAGCCTGCCTTTTTATGTAGTACGGGCTATACAATTAATGTTGGTGCGTTGTATTCCTTTGTCTGAAACAATAGCTTTTTGCTGAACCATTTGGAAAGAATATGATCCTGATAGATTGATCATCACTTTAGAGAAGCCAATTACATTTTGTAAAGATTTTGTTCCAGTGGTGACTTTTTCCCCCCCCAGGCTTAAAGACTCAAGGCTTAGACTTCATTTGAATGTACTTTTTTTGTGTCTACCCAGTTCTTGTTGTGCCTTTTTTGTTGGTCAAGTCCCAAGGTATTTGTGAGGAGTCCAGCTGGTCACACTAGGAAGTGACCAACACTTGTTATTTGCACAGTCCGTTATGAAGAAATGAGCTGACAGGGCACAGTGCAGTTAACGCACATCCTTGACATCTACCCAAAGTACTTCTGCACCTTTTGTACCTCCTTTTTGAGGCTTCTCCAGATTAACTCCTACACTCTGAAATTATCATTATCTCCCTTTTGTATGAACAAATGCACATTCTTGTTGTGTTACGAGGATTTATCTGTTTTCTGGGGATAAATAGATGTCATTGTGTTGCTATGATTTATGTACTTAGGGCTTTCTAGTTTTATTAGTTCTACAGGTATAATCTTCCCATTGACTAAGTTTTCATTCCTTAAGTCTGTTAGCTATATTAAAAAACATTTTTGAGACTATAGTGTGTGATTTCCAGTCAGCCCATAAACATTCAGAAACTACATAATATAAATGGATGATGGGCGTCTTCTGAATGACCACAAACGTGAAGAATACAGCTTCTTAGTAAAAATACTTAGTCTTCCGTGTGTCTTACAAAAGTTCTAGAGACAAGAGTAATTCCTGTATCTATGAAACAATTTCTTGCATTTATTGCTGAAGTCCGGAAATGTTCTTCAGGTTGCAGGATGTCTTAAATAGTGCATAAAACTTCTGCCTGACTACATTAATTTCTGTCTTTGGTCAGCTTCCCTTCTATGCAAAGAGAAATTTTTGCTTTTGTGACATACCAGAATCTAACTTCTCTTTTCACCTGGTTGTCTTTTTCCGTAGGCGAGAAGTACCTGTTTCTGTATGGTGGCCGCTCTGCTATGGAGCCTGTGCTAGGGGACTGGTATTTCCTGCACGCTCAAGAACTTTCCTGCACTGTGGTAAGAACTTAGGGAGGCCCTGGGGAGCAGACATTGCCTTCGCTTCGCAGGTGCGTGCTGCTGCGTTGGAAGTCCAACTAAGTCACAGTGTGTTCAATATTACCATATCGAAGCGGATGGCATTGGCAGTACTGTCACGCTCCACGGTGATTAGAGCTAATTTCTAAACACCTTGCTATCTAGTGGGAGGCAGTCTCCACAGAATAGTTGGGGTTGGAAGGGACATCCGGAGATCATCTGGTCCAGCACCCTTGCTTCAAGAAGGTCTAACTAGAACAGGCTGCTCAGGATATTGTCCAGTTGGGTTTTGATCATCTCCAAAGATGGAGACTCCACAAGCTCTTTGGGCAACCTATTCCAGTGCTTGACCACCCTCATAGTAAAACGCAAGGGGTTTTTATGTTTCTGTGGATTTTTTTGTATTTCAACTTGTGCCCATTGCCTCTTGCCCTGTTGCTGAGTACTACTGAGAATATTTTGTCTGTGTCTTCTTTCATCTCTCCCGTCAGGCATTTATACATGTTGATAAGATTTCCCCGGGAGCATTCTCAGTCGCTGAGGCGGGCGGCTCCGGTGCCGGCACGATGCGCAGCGGTCGCTCTGGCGTGGTGTGCAGGGGGGTTTCCTGAACCCGAGATAGATTGCTGCGGTGCAGAGCTCGGTCAGACAAGTGTGCTGACCAGTGACTGCTTACACGCGACTGACCCCTTTTATACCCTTTTAGGTTTGTTTCCCCTCTCTGTTCCCCAGCGATCCCCTTCTAAACAGTCCTTAATAAGCTTTGTTTAGTCCCACGGGCCCTCCCTTGAGTCTTCCGAATCCTCTTGTTCCTCACTTCCCCTGTCTTACCAGTTGCGCAGTCCAGGTTGGCCCTCTCCAAAAAAGCTATGCCTGGAGTTTCGTAATGGCCCACGGATTAGTGATCGGAGACTTTTGATCTTTGGCATTGTCTCCATTATCCCTTGTCTATCAGGTTTGTGTCTCTGTGTGTTTTTGTTTATCAATTCCCCCTTTCCTTATTATTCCATTTGCATTGAAAGTGACTGCGATTCCATAAACTTAATGAAACAGATGCTCTCGCCCTCCCCATGCGCTTTGAAGTTCTTTTATGGAAGCCAAATCAACTTCATCTCAGGTCCTCAAAAATACAGAAACTAGTAGTAACAGACTCTAAATACCTGGAAGATAATTGTGAGATAAGTGACCACCAACAAGAGTTCAAGAAGTGATTTGTTTAACCTTATCTATTTTTCTGTGGCATGCAGTAGATTTTGTCCTGAAGAAGGGGTACGTATCATGGCTTTAGTAGGACTTGTGTGACACTTTTCATAATGTACTAAGAAAACGTGATTTAAACATGAGTGTTGCACGGTAGTGCAGAATTATTTGGAAGTCAGACTTTGAGAATATTTAGAAATCACGCTCTATGGAAATGGTGGTGTCGCACAGGATCAGTCCTGGGGTCCAATTATTAATGACAAGAAAGATGGAGCAAGGAGTATTTATATTATATAGGCAGTGAACATCAGGCAGAGTAGGCTTAATAGTACAAGATGAAAATTCAAAAAAATTACTTTGACATGGAAGAAATGCTTGTGGAAAAACAAACTGCAGTTTATTAAAGATAGAGTGAGTTTTCAAAATAGTGCATAGCACAATTACAGGGTGAGAGATGCGTAACTAAAGGGCATCACAAGCTACACGTAATGTGACGCTGTTGTGAAGGCCTGAACTGTGTGTTCAGGTATGTAACCAGGAATGTTATCTGTAAGACAAATGAACTGGTCCTTCTATTCTCCTCAGTGCTCTTAATCTCAGCAGGACCCTTGTAAAATACCCAAAGCTGATTCCTGAAAAAGAGGTGGGCAGGATGCAGTACAGGTCAATAGAGGTATGCAACGAGAGTGACCAGACCACACACCTTACAGGGGAAGATTTTGAAGGACTCGTAACTATTGAGTCTGGAGAAGATTCAAGACAAAAGTAAATCTTCCAATATGTAAAATACAGCTGCAGAGAGGACAAACAAATTATTCTCCATATTTGCTTCAGGTAGTACAAGGAATCTATAGGAAGGGCAACTTCAATTGGACACTCTTAATTAAGAAGATAGTAAAGTGCTGCAATAGACTGCCTAAAGAGGTGAGAAACTCTTGTCGCTGCATACTTTCAGAAACTATTGAATAACCATCTCTCCAGATGATAATAGATAGAGTTGAATTTGCTTTAGGAGAAAGGGATGGACCGGATGGCCTCCAAAATGTTCTCCACAGCTTGTTTGCTATGATATTCACTTAAACCCCTCATCTTACATTTTTTCCCTTTAGTGCTTGCACTAAAGGTTTTCTTTCTGCATATTTGTACTGCAGTTCAGCATTTTATCTTGCTCTGTGGTTTGAGCCACTGACCAAACCAGCTTTGCTGGTCACTGCATTAGTCCGTGTGTTTGTAAACTTGTGGTTCTCAGGTGCATGTCTTGAACAGAAAGCAGCACGCAAGAATGCAAATAAAGTTACCTCTAATAAATATGCAGAAATAAAACCCTCTAAAGACTGAATGATATTAAATATACTGAGGGCCAGAGAAATATTGGAGATGGTGCAAATGGAAACACTTTTACTTAGCCATCCCTAGAGGAACATGTGTAGGTTGGGTTTTTTTGATTGTTCCCTATCCTGCCTCCTCTGTTCCCCTCCAGCAACTGTTCCTATCCTGTGGCAGGAAAGGACGTTACATCCCAGAGGACACGCAACAGGAAGAGATCATTTAAGAGCCTGGACGTGAAGACACTTAGCTTGGCAAACTTCAGCCTTGGACTTCTGTTTTCGTAGATTCCTGTTGAGGGTCCAGTACCAGAAAGCCGTCACTCTCACAGTGCCTGTAGCTGGAACGGAGGAGTGCTAATCGCAGGAGGCCTGGGAGCAGCTGAGCGGCCCTTAGGTTCCGTTTTCTTTCTGCGGGAGCTTGAACACGGCTTTCAGTGGCAGACAGTAGAGACGCACCCTCCTCTCGTCCCAAGGTAAGCAGAAGGCATTCGGCAGTGAATGTTCGGCCTGTCTCTACCTGCTTCTCTTACTGGTGGAGTTCAGCCTCCTTTTGAACTCACAGGTATTCACATACTGCACATGTGCATGATGGAAAACTTCTGCTTGTTGGTGGAGTGTGGTTTCACTCATCCTCTGTGCCAGGCATCACTGTCATTGACTTAGTGACCGGTCTCTGCTTGGACTATGCGATTAATGTGGTAAGTACTGAAATTCTTCTTTCAGGGTAGAGAGTGTTGTGTGAAGGAACGTGGTGAGTTCAGGGCTATTCTCCGCAATGGAGTAGAGAATGCAAAGGAGGCAAATTTGTGAGTGGAATAAACGTTCCCTGTTTGAGTTAGAATCTAATTTTGAAGTGCTTTTACCAGCCCAGAGAACATAATAGTGTTAAGAGAGTCTGAGTGTGCAGAAGACTGGAGGGCACAGAGCTGCTCTGTCCCAACAGGGGCAGCAGAACTGAGATGGGCACAAACGCAGTAATTTCAGGACGTCTGTGGAAGAAGAGAACAGATCAAACGAGAGCCTCAGGTAGTCTGTGGAGGTCTGTGGTATAATTTCATTAAAAACTTCATGGTGGAAATTGCTGTGTGCTATAGCTGCTGCCTGAAGTACAAGAAGAAAACAGCACGGAAATACTGGAAACTCCACTTAAACATAACGAAAACTTTTTACCGTAAGGGTGATTGGACACCGAACAGGTTGCTCGGAGAGGCTCCATCCTTGGAGATACTCAAAACCTGACAGGGCAAGGTACTGAGCAACCTGCTGTAGTTGAGCCTGCCTTCAACAGGGGTGGTGGGACTAGACAATATTCGGAGTTCCCGTCCAAGCTCAACTATTCCGTGATTCTGTTCTATGATTCAGTGAAGAACAATCATATAGGTGATGTCACATAGCAGGATTTTGGCATACTCTGGGCAAAACTTAGTCTAAATCTGTGAGTAGCCCTCATCTGTGATAATACTGCCTGGAGTACAAGACAGACACGGACCTGTTGGAGCGGGTCCAGAGGAGGGCCACAAAAATGGTCAGAGGCTTGGAACAGCTCTGCTATGAGGACAGGCTGAAACAGAGCTGGGGTTGTTCAGCCTGGAGAAGAGAAGGCTCCGGGGAGACCTTATTGCGGCCTTTCAGTACTTAAAGGGGCTTATAAGAAAGATGGGGACAGACTTTTTATCAGGGCCTGTTGCGACAGGACAAGGGGGAATGGTTTTAAACTAAAGGGGAGTAGATTCAGACTACATCTAAGGAAGAAATGTTTTACAATGAGGGTGATGAGACACTGGCCCAGGTTGCCCAGAGAGGTGGTAGATGCCCCATCCCTGGGAACATCCCAGGTCAGGTTGGACGGGGCTCTGAGCAACTTGATGTAGTTGAAGATGTCCCTGCCCACGGCAGGGGGGTTGGACTAGATGGCCTTTAAAGTTCCTTCCAACCCAAACCCTTCTGTGATTCTCTGAGAAAGCTTCTGTTGCTTGACAAGTTTTTATTTATCTTTTATGTAAAGCAACAAATTTCTTTAGATACCTGTACATGTGGATCCCGTCCTTGGTGAAACTGGAATTTGTGACTGGTCTGTTTTTTGTAATAGGCAGCTTATGTGTGCATCTGGCTGACCTTGCGGTGTTTTCCTGAGGGCATAAAGCATGAAGTCTGCTTAAATGTAGTTTAGTTTTTTCGTACTCTCTATAGCAGAAGTTATAAGTGGCCTAGTATCCTTTAGATAAAATAGGCTGCTCTTGTTGGATAGCGGTGAGGATGGGTGCAGTGACGATAAAGTATCTAAAAGAATAGAACCTTTTTATTTACACTGAATAAGCGGATGCAGATAGATTGGCAGCTGCCTTTGCTTACGAGCTGTTTGCTTTGCCTTAGGCGAAACTGTAGGGTTCTGAACCTACCAGTAGCGGGCCAAAGTGTTGATTGTACTGTACAGTGTATGTGGATTGGTCCCAAGTTTTGAAAGACTGCAGTTGTCAGTGATTTTCTGTGCAGTACTGGATCTATTAGTATTGCTGCTTTGATGCATGCATTAGAAGGTGATAGCACCAAAACCATTGGCTGGCAGCTTTCTCTGGGCTTGAAAAAGCCATGGCACAGTTACCGAGGGCAGATACGTCTCTCTCAATCACTATCCCTTAACCTTTCTCCGAGAATACAGACGAGGGTACCCTCATCAAAGTTGCCTTCTGTCTTGAGCATTTGACAAGGGAAACCTCTACAACTTGTCCTCTTCAGATTCCAGAGGCCCCAACAATAACTGAATTGCCAACACAGCAGTTTTGTTACTGCTACAGTCTGTTATCTGCAACGAGTGTCTCCGAGGTTCACTTTCCTGAGCTTTCGAATATTGGAGGTCGTGATGAAAGAGCTTCTCTTCAGATTGTCAGATATACAGGTTATAAATCAGATGTTTCTTGGACCTCAGATGTATAACTATATGCTTTAGGCTGTCTCCTTTGTGGTGAAGAGGGCGTGACTCTTCATTGCTTCTTCTGATGTAAGAACTAGGAGACATCAAAANGTAGTTAAGCTCTGGAACTCCTTGCCACAGGACATGAATGCCAAAGGTTTACATGGATTCAAAAAGTGACTGGCTATGTTCTTGGAAAGAAAAACATGAAGGTACAGGGAGTGCAAAGACATTCTTTCCCATTAAAAATCACTGAACTGCGAGTTGTTGGGTGGGTGGAGTATACTAGAGGAGTACATCGTGGTTTCCTTGTTCCCGTCTTCCCTAGCTATGTATTTTTGCCCACATTTGTGGGTGGTATAGTGGACTAAATGATCTGAGGTGGGACTCAGCAGGGCTGTTCTTTACCTTCTAATGAAGGTACCATGTGAAATATCTCTACAGCGTTGTATGAGGTACACGTGTTGAAGTCCTGTATGTTCAAAATCTCCTGTCTTTTCTTAGGAGCATCTGGAGTGGCCATTAATGCTACATAACCATAGTAGTGTCTTTCTGCCAAACGAGAAGGAGTTGTTGCTTATTGGCGGTGGTGGGAACTGCTTCTCCTTTGGGACACACCTGAACCCAGAGCCTGTCTCGTTGAGCCTCAGCGACATCCTGACCAGCCACTGACTGGGACCAAACAGGACTGAACCATGCTGCTGCTCTGTGGCGAGACATCTATTCACTTGTAGGTCCAAGAGCAGCAAAATGTTTCCACCAAGGTTTTGTATCCAGAATGCATTTGTAAAGGTGGGATAAGGGGACTGTCTTTTTTTTTGTACTGCTCTTTGTGTTGCTGTAAATACAGTATCTCAGAAGTAGCTCTGTGGTGATAGCAGTAGTCCTTAGAGGTGAAAGGAGGAACAGTGCTGTCTTCAAAAGGGACATGACTTTGCACAATGCTGACTTGGAGGTACAGTGAAGTCACTGAGTCAAAAAGCCATTGGAAGTGTTCAGTCCGGCATAATTAGTGAAAGGAAGCGTATCATAGGTCATACTTGAATCTCCCAAAAGGTCCTGTCTAGTCTAGATATGCCAGACTCATGCTGCTCTGATTCTTGTTGCCAGCAGCTCAGGCCCTGCGAGCTGCAGCCCTCGCTTGTTTCCTGGGAGGGTAATGACATCCCAGTAAAAGAGGGGCTGGGGAGATGCTATGCGCAATCACGACTCCGCCTCATTGCGAACATTCGAACTCTTCTTCTGTGCCTGGCAAGGTGCCATGGTAAGGAGGGTGTGCTTGGAGCACAGTGTTCCACGCACAATGTTGAAAGTAGGATGTGTTCTTGAGAAGAGACATGCGCTGCTGTCTATACCTATTTTATGTAGGTGACCAACTTAGTTCAGGGAAGTTTTTGTTTTGGGGAAAGCCTCGTGGAAAAGCCCCCGTGGAGAGAAACTCCTTGGAGTATAAACTAGAAGATGAGAAAGGGAGTTCCCTAAAGCTATTGCAGGACCAACCTGGGTTGAGGCTGCTGCTTGGAATCACATCTGTAGGCATCCAAAAATCAGATTGCCTTCTGAATTCTTCAATGTGAAGAGGTGTCTATAAAGGTGTGAAATGAAGGAGGAGGTGGTGTAACCTCAGGGGCTCTTCGTGGCTTCCACCGGCTGTGATAAGGAAAGGGGTACACAAAGCAAAGTGCCTTTGAGAGGATCTGCTGGGCCTGGAGTGTATCCAAGGAGCTGGCAGACACCGGAGCAGGAGCAGGCCCTGCAGTCACTCGGCTCCGTTTCCCATCAGGCTCCCTCCTCCTGCAGTTGTGAAGGGCCAGTGTCCAGGATCTGGAGGAGACTGGGGAGGTCCTGTGACTCGGCAGGGCCTCAGGTGGGGACCGCGGAAATAAAAAAGATAAGTACCATTCACCGAGGCGTTCGGGAGAAGCCAGAAGAGGAATTGCGACTTGAGGCACTGGGACGTGGTCTTCCTGCTGCAGAAGGCACGTGAATCGGG
>VZTQ01011578.1:0-18891 GCA_013400755.1 Pelecanoides urinatrix
ATGATTCTATGATTCTATACCTACGCAAGAAAAGTTTACGTAGATACAAAATCTGTATTTTGGGATTTTGCAGGAGGTGGTGGGAAAATTGTATTTTGTTTGTCTGTTTGTTTTTTCTTTTGCCAGCTTTGTGCAGTCCGTCTGGCTTCATGTGTATGATGATCATAACTAAAACTTAAGATATTTTTACTAGACCTTAAAGGCATATAGTATGTTTTGATTTTTTGACTGATTATATCTCTTAGAATTAGTATTGAAAATATGAATTTAAAAAGGATTTTCTAAGGATTTTCTATTTCTATATATTGATATAAAATATTTGACAATGTTCCTAAAATTAACAGTCTTTTTATTTCAGGTCCTTAAGTGATATACCATCCATTGCTGCTGTTTCTAACACCTCATGGTCCCACTTACTAGAAGATAGGGAAATATAATTTTCCCCTTTCAGTGGCAGACTGCTGAGCTATGGGCAGATAAAGGACAAAACCAGGTCACTAACACACTTTACTCAGTAGTTTCAACTGCAAGATACAGAAGTGCATCTCACTCTTGGAAAAAGACTCCATCCTGCCCACATCATCCTTCCACATCAAGCCAGATATTTTCCTGTGAGAGGAAAGAGCCACAGAGGCAGGAGCATCTCTGCAGCACATAGCACACATTAGGTGTTGCCATGGGAAGTCTGTAGCAGAGAAGGACTTTTCCTGTGTCCAAACAGACTGATCCATCCTTCTTGCTAGGAGAACTGCAAAACACTAGTACATTGACAGATGAATGTAGGCAAAAATATCTAAAAGCTACTTCAAAAAGCTACTTTATGTTACCAATTGTAATCACTGTGTTTATTATATTTTAGCACTGTATTAGCATCTAGAGACCCCAGTTCCATGTTCCAGAAATTGTTCAAACATACAGTGACTGAACTCATCCCAGCTGTGAAGTGTTCAGCTACCAGCAGAAAAGTAAAATATTTTCCTGTGTTTTGCAACAGATAACGTGCTAGATTGTACTTCTACGACTGGACAACCTTGCAATGTTTGGCAAGTGACTTTATCACCTTGTGCCTGTTTCCTATTCACAGATTTAGCTCATGACTATGTCACTCCATGTTGCAGTGTTTTCAGATATGCAGGTGCAAGGAGCTATTAAATAAAAAATAATAATAAAAGGAAATTAGGAAACAGTGCTGGCAAATAAGGCAGCATTAAAGAAAACATCTGTAAAGAATCTGGAAATATAAAAGGTCTATCTGTTCCTTTGCCATGCTTTCAATTTTATTTTCTTTTAATATGAGAACTGTAAAACAAAATCTTATATAATCTACAAAATGAATCATCCATGGGAAAGAGAGCTCTGGAACAGCGCAGGAAAAACAAAGTCAGTGAAGGTGAAATTGGGAAGGTAGACAAATAGTAAAATTTTCAAATCCTAACCACTTTATTCCCCAGAAAGAATATGACTCTTTTTTTTAAAGCCTTTATTTGGACATTTTCTAGCTTGTCTTCATTCTACACTACATATCTGATTCCTGAAAGTCACCCAAATAAAACTTTTATTTATACTGGACTTGAATTCCTTCCTTATTTTGCCAGAAACCTTCAGGGTGAAAAAATCTGAGAAAGTAAGAGATTAAAGATAATGTTAACTTGTTCCAACTTCAGTGAGTAAAATAAAACTATAGTTTTTATATAATTAAATATTATAAAGGTGCCGGTTGTTTTTGCAGATTCCTACTCTCTTTATCCTTTAAAGAATAGTGAAAATATCTTCTTTACAGGTAGAGAAAGCAGGAAAGCTGCAATTTTCTATGTATTCTTAATTTCACAGACTGGTCTGGAAGGGTAATTGAAAATTAATGGAAAAACTGAACAGTCACATGTTGGGTATTGTGTCTCACCGGGGGGCACCCAGAGTAATCAAGGAGCATTAAGGGGATATCAATCTGTCCTTAGTTTGGGATGACTGAGCATTGCAGCCATTGGATTTTTTCAGCAAATAGGACAAGATGTGAAACCTGCAAACTTCAATCCTGTATCTATGTAACAGCTCGGCCAGGGTCTGAGGTCTACGCGCTGTGGGGAAGGCAGAGCAGAGGTCCTGGCCTGGGACACGCATCGCACCAGACAACTGAACATACTAGCTTGGACTGAAGAATGCGCTTCAGCATTAGCACAACTTTGCACAAATTAATAACTCTCTAGTGGGTTTTGCAGGCTTGTTCAGACTGCTACACCGTGTGGACACTGTCATGCTCCTTCTCAACTGCAGTTCGGAGATACCACCCAGTGAAAGTGCAGAATGCAGTTTGCCCGTCTCTGGCTGCCGCTCAGCGTTGCCGTTTGCGGATGGCTGTGCCTGGCTCACTGCAGCGTACAGTGATGGAGACTTCCCATGCAGCAGACCATTCTGCCAGCTGCAGTGCTGCAGCCCAGATCCTATCACAAGGCCTGAGACAAGAATGAAGAGACTCCAGGAAAAGATCTTTTACTAGCATAAAACCCATTCTGTGTCAACACAATTATTTTCAGCATGAGGGCAGACTTAGCCAGTAGCAGTTAAGGAATATCTGCAGTGTGCTCCACTATACAGTATAAATACAGCCCCCGTGGCTCTCATCCTCCCTCTGTTCCTTCTATTTATGAGGGCTGAAACAATAGGTTCAACAATCGTATGGAGAGATTCAAAATGGGGTGACAATAATCCTGTTAAAGTGCAGCTACCCATGCTATACTTTTGTAAGCAGAAAGGCAAATAACACTGTCAGGCTGCAGATTCCTGCTGAAAGGTGGGGTGGAGTGGATACACTTCTGCAGGGGGGTTACGTGGAAGTAGCTACTCCAGTTTAAAGCAACACCATGGGCATAGAGACGTTCCATGCTTCTCTAAATAGACTTCAGTGCAGATCAACTTGCAACATTGTAATCTTAGTGAATAGATCTCTGAATAAAAAAAACTTGATATATTTGAATATAAATATTACTTAAATATAGCAAGCTTAGTTCAATAAATTAATTTTTCTCAAAAGATTTCAGGTTACAGTTCCGAATTGGATGGATTCAGTCTCATCACACTCTGTGAGCATCATGATTCCCCTTGCACAGATGGAGAAATCGACAGTGAGACAAAATGAATAATTTCTTTCAGATCATGCAGAATTTTATAACAAAGCTGTGATTATTTGGTTTTACGATTCTTCAGCAAAACCATGTAACAGTCAACTGCTACCCTATGAGTTGCTCTGAATGTCATTCTTAGAGTCATTTGCATTTTCAGTCTGATTAAACATATATTAAACTGTATACCTACGAATCAAATCCATAGCATTGAAATGGACTATATTAATTTTTAAAACAACGCCATAGACTACTCTGACTTTACACCATGGATAAATTGATGCACCTCTTGGCCACCTGTGAGTTTGACTTTTTAGGGGAAAAGTAATATACTCTGTGTGTGCTCTGTCCCCCAGAATAACAATTTCCATTGTTACTCTCCTTAAACACCCAGGAGGTACATCTGTACTTTTCTGTCCTATTTTAAAACCTTTTTAAACCTCTCACCTTTTAAAAACTGTGACAGTAGATCTCCGACTAGTTTAAACATTTCTCAATTACATTGTGAAGCTGAGCAGCTCAGTCATAGCTATTCATATCCTTCCGTATTTCCTCATCATTCATGATTTAAAAGTCTGTTTCTGAGTTAATACTCTATGTTCTTTTGTTTCCATTTGTGAATATTCATTTGGCTTAGAAAAGAGACAAATGTGGATTATCCTTTAAATGGTGTCTCAAGGTTAAATTGGTTGAGAAAATAAAGGATTCCAAAAACCAACCAAACAAAAGAAGTGCTATCCCAAACTCTGGCCTGCACAAACTTGTCTCTTGGTGCTACTATAAATACGAAGCACTGTCCATGGGACATTATGAAGATTTTATAATGTGGTAGTCCCTCTTCCTCTGCTATGCTTTTTCATAAGGAACCAAGAGCCCTTTTTCGTCTGAGATGAGAAAAACTACAGCTAACAATGTCGACTCTGGACTGATCACAATAGGAGTTCCTAGTTAATATCCCACCAAGGTGAGAAAAAGCAGTTTACACTTTCCTAGCAGTTCTACTTTGTCTTCAGAAAAAGGCTCTCCTCAAAATAGAATTACCACAACTGCAGCAATTCACACCCAGCTCAGCCTGTGAAGTTCACCTTAGCTAATGGGAGAGTCTAAAATACACAGTTTTCTTTTCTTGTTGTTTTGAGTAACTTCTGAAGACTTCAGCAAGTATCAAGTTTGATGTATCACTGCCAAATGGCAGAGATCCTTTCTCTGAAGATTTTTTTTCCATACTTATGCATCTTTACTGTATAGAAAAGAGACTTAAAACCCAGAGGTTGTGGAGTTCTCCTTCTGCTATGGGAGGAAGTTTCTTTTTATGAACAAGTCACTTGAGACTAGTTTCTTGCTAAAGTTTCTGGTGGAACCAAGAAAGAAAAGTCCTGCCTTTATATCTCCTCAGGGCTTCTGCTTTAATATTCCTTTAGGTGATAGCAGCGAGGATTTAATGTGCCACTATATCAATCCTTGTTGATGTGGCATGTAGATAAGGTTTAGGCAAGGCCATCAACAGTTACATGCTAAACATATTAGGCACAGACATAGAAGGCAAGAAATTGCTCAGCTCTGGGTACAATGCCCATTCTCTGAGACCATACTTGATGAAGCATTATAAAACATACTGTAAGGGAGAGTTTTGCTTCGGGGCCAGTCTTTTGCTTACTGTGTCTTTTTATTAAGTAGGGAGAGATGGAACATTACTTTTCACACAAAAGTTAGAGTGAAAAAGATCAAGAAGTCTTTTATCTAATGCTTTTTACTGCTGGGTTTTTTAATTCATCTATTTTTTGTGGCACTCGATTTTCCTGAACGCATGAAGGAAAAGAACACTCAGCCAGTATCAAAGTCTCTGGCTTTTTCTTATCTTTCTGCATTTCATTCTGCTTTCTCTGGCTTTAATCCCTGGGTAGGCAGGGAGAAGCTGTGCACAGAACATTGGCAGGAATAGAGAATGGGCAAATCTTACTTTTGCCTATCCTTATGAAGATTGTTGACAAAGTCTATTTCCAAGAATCCTATGTAGTCCATTTGCTTGAAAGGATACATTATTCATATCCTACTAGTCTTCTGGGATGTGCTGTTGGGCACTGAAGAGGGCTTTTTTAGGCTCAATGAATAAAGTTCATTACTTTTAAGGCATTTATTTTTAAGGCTAGTTGACTCTCCCTCCTAATTCTCCCTCCCTGCCTCTTCCACTTCCAAGCATTACTTTTTCTGTCCAGTTGATGTAGCTCTACGAAATAAATGGCTGCAGACATATCTGAAAGTGCACCAGCGTGAGACTGGAGGAGATGGGGGAGATGTACTTCAACAAGGCTGCACCAGATCTGAACTGAAATGCCCAAGGAGAGACACCCATAGACACTGGTTCATTAATCCAAGTCGGGTAAAAGATGCTAGGCTGAGACACACCAATGGATTCCAAATTGGAATCACTGGGAAATAATACACAAATTTTTTTCCAAGGACCTGAATACTTAATTCATTTAGGTTCTCAAGTATTCCTGACATGAGGATAAATAATTAGATATACAGAAAGAAATGCTGAGAGGTTTTTAATCTGGTCTCATGTTGCAGGTTTTGGCCATGTGCATCTCACTCTCTGTCTAAGATTCTTTGAAATCACATTAGGGATGAGGAGGTCTACAGCCTGCAGTAATCCTAGGAACAGTGACTTAATAAACCCTGGTTTTAGTTAGGTTTGCTAACCAGTAGGCTATGGAATCACATTTCCTGTTTCTATATATTATCATCACTGTTGATATGAGAATGGCTTTTTATTATATATGTATATAAAATTATATATATAATATATGTATAATTATATATATATAATGATTGTTTCCTATTTTTTTAATTTATGAGCCTTTTCTAATTGTGTATTTTTTATGTACTTGAGATGAAGTTACAGTGGAAGATAAAATTAAAACCTGCAACTGAGTATTGAAGACAATAAAAGATAAATAAGTACTCTGATACTCAGTTCTTCAGTCACTCTTGCACAGTACTCTGTGCCCTGTTTATTTTTGCTGATCTCTTCAAAGTCTGATCTTCTGCCTCTTGTTGCCAGCAACAGTGCAGTAATGCCACCTGTGTGGGCTATTTCAGATAGAATAGGATCTGAGAAGATCTTTGTATATGATTTCCATCACTCACAACACCAACCCTGTGAAAACCCTTTCACACCATTAGAAGAGGGCTATCCCAGACAAGAGAAATGAGTCAAATATGAAGGTGATCCATCATTGAGCAGACCCTGTTCTTTAACACTGTGGGCAAAAAGTTCAGGAAATTCTTGCTGGTGCTTCAACTACACCATTACTCCTAAAGGGTCTTTAGGACTTCCCTGTCTCGTCTTTTTCTGTGGGAGAATACCACACCAGTCTCAGCCAGGACAGGAGCCTGAAGTTCATTATAGCTTGGGTGCTTCAGCAATGAATGAAAATAATGCATAGGGCCATGCCTACCTTATAGCAAGAATGGGCTCAGAGGCAAAGAGAATCAGCCCCCTGAGCTGGAGGCTGTCACACTTCTGAGCTGGTCACTTCAACGCTAATTCAGGTAAACCATGCAAATCACAGCTACTTCTGAGATTAAGCGAAAAATATGTAAATTCACCTATAGATCTGTGTAGTCACTCCATCAATAGAAAATAAATCGCTAGAAAAAATCACCATGCCTCAGAGAATCAGAGACCATATCTACTCATAAAACACAGGGAAATATAAACTCTATATGTTTTACCAAGTGGTATTATTTTCTTTCCTTTCTTAAAAGTGGCTTATAAAATCTCCCCCCACATTTGAAAACTCAAGCAATCTTGCTCTATTGGCAAAACTTAATTGGCTTGATCTAGGCATTCTTGTGTAGTTAACACTGCAAGAGAAATCCTTCCTTTCAGATAATCATTTGGAAGGTTGAAGAAAGATTTAATGTCAACAAATTGAAGTTCCTCTTAAGTGGCTATAGCTTTTATGAATCTGAATGAAGCACTTCTCAGGTCTTTGAGACTTGTATCTGAAACTGTAATATACGTCCTGCTTCCAATGTGACCTTTAAGGTTTTATTTTTTTGATAGGCTGCTGTTCACAGCAGGGAAAAATGGCAGGAGGAGATTTCTTTATGGCAGAATAAAAATGTGTTTACCTAAAGAAAAAGCAATACAGAGTGTGGACTTTTATTTCTTTTAAAATGACAGAAAATCAGAAAAGGCTCCTCAAAGAGCCTTTGAGGAACTTGGATCACAACCTGTAGCAGAACTCATCAATGCTTGGGGTTAATTCATCCATTTTGTTCTTTGAGAGACATTTATTAATATATATTTACCCTTCAGGAAAGAGATTAGACTCAGGCTTGTTGAAACTGTAACTTGTTTCTTTAGTGGTAGCAATGGACTAGCAGGCCAATTTTATTTAAACAGAAACTAATATGCTGTGGGTCTTTGTCTCCCTAAACTGGCTGGGCAAGTTCATCTGGTGAGAGGATTACAGGCCAGGAACAGGCACTATGCGGCCGTCCTGTATTATACATTTAACACAGACGCGTAAGTTGTGGTTTTGGAGGTCCTAATTAATCTTGACTTTGCTCATCCTTGAGAGGAATTATGTCAGCCAAAAGCCTTCCATAGAAGCAGAAAGAGGTAATATGGTTTAGCACTTAACTATTCATTTCATCTTTATTTGGGTCAAGGAGGACTAGTGGTACCACACTTTAGGCCTTTCTGTAACTGCATGTCACCATTTAAGTGGGAATTATAGTGTTGTTCCCGTGTGTCTTGATGTTCAGCAAAGTGCCTCAGGGACTGAGAGAAGAGATATATGATTTCTTTGAAGAATTTTTGATCCCTTTGACACCATCAAGGTTTAGGCAAATGTAGCTGGGGTTCAAATTTCACATGGAGTTTACAATTTAAACTTACTGGTCTGGTCAATAATGTGCCGAGGAAAAGACTCAGAAAATACGAACCTCATTCCCAGACCTGTCTTTGGTTTTCTGAATGGCTTTGGTCACTTTTCCCCCAGCTTATTTCTTTGTCATTTCTTTGCCATTGAAATGTGAGTAATGATGCACTATCCACTATGTTATGAAGTCTATGTATTATAATAGGTTCAATAATAATGAATAGGTTTCAAATGCTGCATTTTCACCCCAGTATATACTGTTCTTAAGTTATCTATATATTTCACCACATAGCTGATATGGTGAGATGCTAACCATCTCCATCAGTGTGCAGCACATTTTCTGTTTAGACTGAAATGGGCAACATTTGAGAGAATGCTGCAGTACAGCACCCATCAAGAGGAGGTTCACAAGCAGCAATGTCAGCAGGTTTTAATTTGTGCAAACTTGCAACCCCCATGGGTGTTTAGAGTCACTGCCTATTAAATTCTGAACAAGGAGAATTAGTGAGGTCACAGAGAGAAAAATAATGTGCAGCCTGTAATTCAGCCCAAAGTTCATATGAAAACAGACGAGAGAGATTTATTATGGCTTTTCAGAAACTCATATGACAGCCAGTTGCTGGTATTTTTGGTAAGGTAGAATTATGCCTATTATCTGTGGAAATCCACAAAACACAACTTTCAGTAAATGAGTTTCAAATACCTCACACTCAGCAGGAAAAGAGTAACTGCCAAAGCAGTTATTTAAAGTTACTGAAAAAACAGTGTGTGTGGATAAATACTCCAAGATGATGTAAATTTTTAATATTCCCCGTTCTACCCTTCTGTGTCTGTTTTAATTTACTATTTTAATTCAACTATGTTAAATCACTGAGCTATGTCATAGGAGTCTTTAAAATACAGCTTGTAAGTTTGCAGAATACTGTATCCTGTTTACAGCTTTCCTAACAAATGTCCAGGGAAATCTCAAATTGCAATGACTTTGTGGCAGTTCAACTGTCTCTATTTCCTCTGTCCTCCTACAAAGTTTCCAAGCAAATAACTCTGCTATGTCTAAATTTTGAACATCTTACTTGATTTGACAGAAAATGCATTAACTTTCTATTAATTCCATCCATGGTTTATTCAATTTGTTAATGAAACAGTGACACCAAAAAAAATCCAGTCTCCAAAATTAAAAGAAGAATGAATTTCAATTCATCATAATATAAGTGGAAATAGTACAATGAATGACAAAACTTCAGTAGTGCTAAGAGACATCTGGGACTTGATCCTCCACAGAACATTTCAGTGAAGTGTTTGGCCCTATTGGTGCTCACTGAATTCAGAAATGAGCCTTTATATCCTCTATATGGAAGGATAACTATGAAATCAATATCTAATATAGTTAACATTCACATAAAGCAATTTCAGTTTCATCATTTCTACAGAGGTTTCATACAGAAATAGTATTACTATTTAAAGGTAATACATACAGAAGGATAAATGGATTGAAAATACTATCCCTAGAGAAATTTAAACCCAGACTGTAAGCATTAGGAATATTCTGTAGTGGGGAGATGTACTGGATGTACAGCATGAAAATGTACTTTACCTTCACAGTGGGCAGTGCTGCTTACCTTGATCACATTTTACAAAGTTCTTAAGTGAAAATGGTTTTTTGTATCAGACTCTGGGATGCATACTTTAACTTTGATTCAAATCTTCCAGTCACCCATGACAGCTGTTTCCCAAAAAATGCTGGTTTCTTCATGATTAGGGATGGTGGGAGAACATACATGGGAACATAAGATATCACAGCAAGTTCAAATCTGAAATTATCTCACCCACATTTTGTTATTCAAAAATCATTCACAGCCAAGGAATCTGACAGGGGTTTGTTATATTCAATGTGTAAATTTTAACTGCTCTGCATTGCATGACATAGGTCTCCACATGTCATAACAACTGGTATTAAATGCTTTTTCCCAGAATCTCTTAAAGGTATAGCTGCCTGCATCTTCCTTTGTCAGACGATAACAATAACAATAATAATAGCAATTAACAATAAACAAGATGATAGAAAACTTTTAGTACACATAAACACATATACATTTCTCCCTAATCTATACATACTGTTAAGGTTCCCAGTGTTATTTTATGGGCCTGTCTTCTTTCAAGACTACAATTATCAGACAATGACAAATCCATTGGTTCTGATTGTGTCATGCTCTGATGCTGCTGCCTGAGACCTTCTTGGGGGGAAAAAACCCAAGGCACAGCAAAATAACTCAAAACCAGGCATTTTGTTTATCTCTCTTTTCTTGGAGATGTGGAGAAGGCTGTTCATTCATCCATCTATTCATTGTGTATGTCTGAAGTGATACTCACGTGACTGGAGGCATCTTAGGATACCACTGTTGTTTAAAATATTACTGTTCTCCACTGGAGACATACATGTTATTATTTCCCCTGGATGGTTTACTCCTAGGACCCCTCATTAAATGGATCATTTTACATGGCTTTGTTTGTCTTTTCATAATTCTGAAAGTCCCCAGAGGGTGTAACATCAATTTCTAAGACTTTTGGCATTACTTTTGCAGGTTGAGACTGAATAAAATACCAACAGGTCTCAATTCTGGATTCATTGGTGCTGTTTCCTAATTTGACATCATTAAATATCACTATGAGTTTGATTTTTAATCTTTTGACAAGGCATTTGTTTAACACATTTTTCTACTAAGTCATTAGAGTGGACATAGTGGTGACTTGAGGTGATATAGCAAAGCCTCTGCTTCCCTGAAAACTTCTTAAACTCAGCTAAATTGTCGTTTCCCATCAGACATTATAATTTTAGTTGTGCCATGTTTAATGAAAAAGACTTCTGTATTCAGGGTGTTTCTGTGGAATTTTGCAATAAAATTCAGAAAAATAATTGTGGGTAAACTCAGAGTATTTTTTCTGTTTACACTGTTGTGCTGATTTTTCATTCAATAAAGTCAAATCTAGGCTTACGTTGCTCCTGGTAGCCACTTTTCCAGTGTAGCAATTTGAGCCTGGGTTATTTTGTCTGTTGTGCTGTTTGCTTGAACCTACTATAAAAAATCACCTCATTTTTAAAAATGATCAATCACTTTTAAGTATTTTCTGTAAGATCTAGAGATGATCACCATAAGGTCTTTAAGGTAAACCCCATCTAATTATGAAGGTTATCCCTTAATTTGATGATAGTGCTTTTCTTGCAGTTCCCTAAGACCTTTATTCTGCCTTCATCTTTAGTTCTAGTAAATGCAGATTATGTTTGGAGGACAGGGAATTTAGAAAGACTCTATTGATGTATACTTCCTCACCACCATTTTACTGAGTGTTTTACCAGGTGTTCTACCAACTCTTCCCAGGTTTATTATTTATCTGCAGGTCATACAATTGTGTCTGAAAAAAAGCATACTATCTGAGGAAAGTATGGAACATGGAAGACTCTTCAGGCAATTATAATAGGGTTTGTTTTAGCTAACGATGGATTTTCATAAATATGGGAATATATTTTTTATACAATGTGATAAGGTCAGGGCCTTTGCCACTCTCTCAGAACAATGATAAATCACATCCATAATCTTTAGGACCAGAAGACAGATTGTGGCATAGTGCTGGTGGTTCATTGCTTAACTGGGGAGGGGCAGACTGGCTGCTGGCAGCTGTGTTTTCTGCTTCTTATCCCCTGGTTACTAAAGGAAAAGCACATGAATTTTCCTTGGAGCAGAGACCAAAATTCCTGCTGACAGCTCAAGTCTAAGCACCAAGCTACAGCATAATGCCCCACCACGATTGCCCTCTCCTTGCTGCATGACCCAGGTTCAACAGGAAGATAGAGGCTTGGGAGATCTTTCATTTCTCCTAGCCTGGTAGCTGGGGATTTCTCCTGAGATGTGGGAGATACAAGCTCAGCTATTACACGATTGTCCTAGGTGCTTTAACCCGCAGGCCAAAATCCATTTAAGTAGGTAGCACAGCCTTCTTCTCAAGTCCTCTGACTCAAAGTCAGTGGTGTCTTTGTGTTTTAGGCATGCATTAAACACATCTACAAAATTAATGATTGGAGGAATATGGTTCATTCTTACCCCATGAAGTCATTAGGACTTCTGTGTAAAAGCAGTAGCAGAAATGGAAGTACCTAAGGATGTGTGAGCACCGATAGCCTCTCAAGCCCTAAAGTGGATCAGGAAGGATGATTTTGGATGTGTCTCTCTACAAAATGAAGACATATAAGTTCCAACAGAGTTGCACTTTTGCTTGTTAAGTGCAATTTTGGATCTCTCCCTGATTATCGTCTTTCTTTAACCAGAGGAGGCTTTGAACAAAAGAGGGTTTTTACAAAAACCTTTAAAAGACATAGTTCTCCATCTATCTCACAGTGTTTCCTGACCGTAATGGTGGAGAACAACACATAAGCAAAATAATAAATAAGTGAATAAAGCATAGGGTTTTTTGGTGGTTTTATTTGAAGTCAGTATTCTCATTTTCTGTTAATAGACACTAAAAGAATCTCACTTGTGAAACATCCTGATATACTTTTGTGTGTATTTAATTTCTTTTTTTCTCTTTTCACCCCAGGCTCTGGCTGGGAATAGAACCACAGCAAATACAGTGAAGGTCTTTATGATGCTTTAATGTTTGGGACATACAAGGGCCTTGCTACATCTGTATAGTCAGCACTATTCAAGTCATAAATAGAATAAGGCTTTTTAAAAACATGTGGTATCAAATGTATGTCTTTTGGAAAAGCCTACATGTTCCCTCCCTACCAAAACTTTTAGTTATCAGCACAATATACAGTCCAGAGTAATCATCCACGCTCTTATGATTTAAATTATCATTTATATGGCACAGAAAATCATTACTGTGGGATTCCCTAATATGTTACATAAGACATATTACATAAGACACCACATAACAGAAAAGAAGAAGAGAAGTGCTGGCTCTTGTAAATTCAATAGCAAAATTTCCCCCCCACACCCCCCATTTCTATGAATCAGAAACCTTGAAAGTTTCCACTGTTCCAATAGTTTAATTTATTTGTACTATTTGTAAGAATCAGAAGGAAAAAAAAAAAAAAGTCAATTTTCTGAGATTCCTGAGGTTAAAAACTATTAAGACCCCTATCTAATTAGGAGATAGGTGCTGTTAATACAGGATTTCTTCAAGATCTTGAGCTTCATACAGTAAATTGACAATTCCAGGTTTCTTAGAACATATAAATACCAAACTTTTCATGTACTTGCATATTAGTTTACTTCAAGAGGAATAATGTTTCAGAACTTAGTTTTCTGCAAAGTACAGCTGGAGTTAGCATTACAGTTTGAAAAGCTCACCACCAGAGCTCACAAAGAGAATGCCTTGGGTTCATCTCTTTCGGTGTGTTTGTACATGTGTGAGTGTGCATGTGTTTGAGTTTGCTTTCAGTTTGCTTGGATACTGGAAGTGTAAAATTAGTTTTATTTTTCACAAGTGCTATTCAAATCACAGTGAAGAGCTGCAAAGTACATTCCACTAGTCACATGGCAACTTCTTTGAAAGTTGTTTTTGGTTTTTGTTTTTTTTTCTTTATGTGTAATGTTATATTCTTGGGAAAAATTGCTACTTTGCTTTTTTTTCCCCTTCCCCCCCCCCCCCACCCCCTTCTGTGGAAACAAAACAAAGCTCTTGGCAAGGCAGCCTGCACTTACAGTCCTCTTCCTTCTCCTTTGTGAAGCGTGATGTCACCACTTGGCACCGGGAAGGCCATTGTTTCGGTGAGACTCCCATAAATGGCCTTTCTGTGCTCCTGATTTACATGTTAAGAAATTGGATGGGAATTGCTTGCTGTGGCGACTCCCACTTTCCTTTCAGTTAAACATCATTTGGTAGTAAATATCCACAGGATACATTGTTATTCATGGTACATCCTGTCTACCACCTAAGCACTTTTTTGTTGTTTTCTGGAACTCTCAATTTGAACAGAATTTGCAAAATAAAGCTCTTCTTCCCTTCTTTCCTTTCCCCTTGCTCTCCTTCCAAACGTTACAAATGTTGGCTCTGATATTTGAACATTTCAATCCTAGAACAAAGCCAACTTGTTTCTTTATTTCAGAAGTAAACTCATAATGGTGGCATACTTCCAGAGTGGTGTACTATTCCTTACAGAACTGTATTTACTATGCCTTAGACAAGTCATGGCAAAGCTATTCTATTTTGAAACTGCTTAGGATTGATTCATTTTATAATCAAGCATTCCCTTCTGGATTGCAAAAAAGAGTGGGGTTAAATTAGAACATAAAGGAGTTTTTGTCATTAAAGAGCTAGATAAAACTCATGGGATCTACAGTTCTCCCACAGTCATCTTTTAGGCTTTGGCAAATAACTTTATCCAAGTTTTTCACCTGTAAAGTGGAGAAAATACTTCTCTATGGGTGTTTTTTTGGGGGTGGGGTGGTTTTTCACTTGTGTTGGTTTTCTTTTGCTTTCTTTTGTTTTTTCCTTTTTAATTGATTTGAAGCTCTTGGGAACAGAGTGCTCCACGTGTGTACAAGAACTACCACAGTGGATTCCTGATCTCAGATGAGCCCTCCATGAGCCATCGCAATAAAATAACTAATAATAATTAAATCCCAAAGAACCTCAAATTTGGTGGACATTCAGATCTATCTGAATCATTTTCCTCTCTAACAGGATAAGCACATTGTAAACAATGGCAAAAAGTCCTCTGACTTCCAAAAACTCACACCCTTTTCTAATGAGCCACATCATTTGGAGTACTACTGAGATCTGTATTCAAGGTTCAGGCAGTTCTCAGTTGCAGGAAAAAGCTTGATGATGTGATTACTTCTATTATTTTTAAAGCTTTTAAAAATATGCCTATGATGAACATTTGCCATCTGCATTTGTTAGAATGTGATAGGCAGGATCCCTGGTTGATGTAAGTCAATGTTACTCTGATTTACACTGTATTAGGTTTGGCTCTCTGCCTTTTAAATAAAAAGGGAGCTCAGATATTGTTGTAAGTACTGCTGTGAGCTATTTTTACTTAGTCAACCAAGAAAAAATATCACCACCCTAAATAAAGAGAGTTTTAGCACGTCCTGAGTAGGTACTCTAGGGCTGTGAAAAATCTGTTTCTTCTCAGTGAGCATCTGGAACCCCCAGTGGAGCTCTGGCCCGTTCCCATAGGCTTTTCTTCCAGCAATAACACTGGAGAGTGGCAGTTTCCCATCAGCTCTGCAGAGCAGAAATGTAACCTCAGGAAGGAGTGAATAAACATCATTGCCAAGCAGCAGCTCCTGAGGAGAAGGGTGAAATTTCACGTGTTTAGTTCATGTGGAGAAAGGAATGTTGACCAAGTTCATCTGAATGATTGGAAAAATATCCCGGGCTTCATTAAAATTACTTTCTCCTTCTGAGGGCTTGACAGCCGCTTTCTGTTTCATGACAGCAAAATTTTCCAACAACAAAATTGCCAAATAATGCTGAAGCAACCTTTATGGAAAGAATTATTAAGCAACTGCCTTATAATTAGCTAGACAAAAGAGACATTTTTTTAGACACACTTTACATTGCGAGTACTGGATAAGATTGTAATTTGTGTTTTATCAGACAGTCTGTGTGCCTAAATGCAATGCCAATTTAATATTCAAAAGCCTATTTATTGTTTTGAAAGAAAGAAGTTGACATCCTTTACAATTGTTAAAATCCAACTAACACAACTAAATGTTGTTATTTAATTAAGAACTTCACAAAGCAAGAGATATTAGTGTGAACAACAATATGTCTTCTAGCAGATAATGCATGTTTCCAAGCAGGACCTCTGAAAGAATACAAATGAACTCATCTGGAACTTGAAGTAAAAAAATATTAAGACAATGGAAAGAAAAAGATAGGGAGACAGCAACCAGCAAAAGAAAGGGAGAAAGAGAACAGATATGGTAGAAAAAGTTATATATAGTATGGAAAATAAGTTACAAGGATTTGAAAACATCTGGAATACATTTATGGAATGTCTCTGAAAAACAAAACAAACCACAGGAGGAAAGTCAGACTAAGCATTACTCAATTCTTTTCTTCCTTTCCTTTTTATAGGGGGGGTGCGAAAAATGTTTGATGTTAATGGAAAAATTCCTTCCAGTATATGTGTTCTGCCTTCATAAGACTCAACTGAGTAAGCACAAACCTAATTTTAAACATTTTGACAGCTCCTTAAAAATCAATGGGATTATGCTAGTGTTAGAATTAGGTGAATAAAAGGGCCTGAGTGAAAAACCTCTTTCCAGTGATTTTGGTGAGCTTTGGAACAGGCTGGCTGCAAGTGCCTTGCCTTCAATGCCCTACACCTTGGCACTCACATAATTCAAAGTGGCATTTTCCAACTGAACAAGAGCTATAGAAAGACTAGTATTGGCCTAAAGTCCAGTGAAGCATGCTTTTGTCCTGGTTCAACCTCAGTATGCAAAAAATATTAAGGGTGGAGAGGCTAGTAAAAAAAAAAAGTTTGCAAATCTGTAAGGTACCACATAAAATAACAAACAACTTTTGCTCTGAATGGAAGAAGCATCCAAAAGTAAAGATTCTCAGATCCGCAAACATGATACCTGTGACGTGTGTCGTACTTAATTTTAGAGGTATACTTTGTATTGGTCAAAAATTATTAATCGCTCTTGCTGACATGTATCCATCCAAAGAATGCAGCAATTCTGGTGTGAGCCAGAGGCCAAGGTTTTTATCTGAAACAATGACTTGAATCTCCTCTATCCCATTCTTGTGAAAAAAGGAGTGTTACTCAGAGAGAGGCCACGAGTGCATCAGCAAAGCTGATGTCATGAGAAAGAGATCAGGCCCAATGTTTCTGAAATCTTCCAAGCTGGAGAGTTTGCAAAATACTGTGAATTCTGGACCTGAAACAAGCTGATGTATTCCAAAGACAGTCAGTTTGCTCTGAAAACCAAACAAAAATGATGCAAAAGTAACACTCTAGGGAATTTTGGATCTTCTTGCTTCCCACGTTCCATTATTCCCAACCCACTGTTGCCTCATGCAAACACTCAGGGCTCAGGATCCCTTAGAAACAATGATGCTCTGGTTACCAGTACTAAGGAAGGCTTATGTTTGTGGCCATGCTTGCTAAGGCCATATTCTAGTTTAAGCCGACCTGAAAACTGAGAAATCTGAAGCATAAAGATTGTAACCGGCCTTACTGATGATCCTATCCCATCATCTGTGGTCTAACCCCGGCCACTGTGTTCTCCCAGAAAAAAAGGAAAATTATGATTTAATTCCTTATTCATTCTCCAAACTGATTGCCTGAATGATGAAACAACACTGTTTTCTGAAGGGCTGAGAATGACAAGCTGATTTATTGTGGTCTCAGCCAATGTGCAAGAGACAAGTCAGATTTCTTTGGCCAGAAAGAGGCAAAAAGCTTTGGTATCTTCTGGTTAGAGTTCTCACAGGAAAATCTCAGTAATCCAAATGCTGTTGTCTTGTACATTAAGCTGAAATTGTATGAAATTTATAAGGAGATGTTTTGTGGTCAGCTGTACCTCAGAGATATTTCTTATAAGTTATTAATGTAATGGACACTTTCTATTAGATCTTATCTTGACAATATGTCACTAAATATGTCAAGAACTAAAAATAACTCTGCAATATTTCAATCAGTTCTTTTCCTGCCACAATAATCTGTATGAATTCGATACAGTATCTGAGGCCAGACATAACAATTAAATAACTGCAGTGTAGTTTTATTGGCAATTGTCAATTACTGGTAATTTTATTGGCAATTTGGCAATTCCAGTTATGGACCCTTTCACCTAGGATTTTTGGTGATGTATATTTAAAGGAGACAAGTAGGCAAAGTAGTCTACTCAGGGCAGTCCTACTTGAAAAGCAAATGTAATTTGCATTATTGATAGATAAAGAAAAGTACAAAAGGTTTAATGGAGTTTAATGAGCAGGTCTTGTGATTACAACATATTCCCAATAGCTTATCTCTATTATCTCAGCAATCCTAGGAGTCCTAGGAGAAATGTGTGAGCTTTTCCCTTCTTCTGCCACAGCTTCTATAACTTTTTCATCCAATGCCTTTCTATTGTCTTTAGAAGAAATAGCTTCTCAACTTTTGTTCCACTCATTGACTCCCACTGCGCATCCTGCTTCAAACTACAAAGTATAATCACAATGGGCATGAAATTCTCTTTTTCATATCTATTTGCCAGGTGCAGTAATTGCATGATGAGCATGAAATAGCAGGGGAATCCTCCTATAAAGTGGGTATTGAACAGACAACAAGCATAAATGGCAAAATTACGATACTCTGATCCTTTCTGCGCATTAACCAAATTATTTCTTCTTCTGTCTCTGTTACAGAATGGGTGATTATGTGTTGCAATGAAATGCTGTACTGAAAAATGTAATGTTCATGTCAGTTCACAATCAGTTAGGACAATCTTTAATTCTGCTGATGTTTTTGTTATTGGTCAGTGGTGTAGAAGAACCATTTAAGCTTATGGCTTGTTGATCAATAGGTCACTTCCATATAGCCTTGGTTGCTTACGATTCCTGCAATTGGTACTTGTGCATGCTATGTGTTACTATTTCTGCTACCCCCATTTCTATTTTTCAAAAAAATAACATGTTTAAAATAGAAAATAATAAATACATTAACAGATGCTCTTTTATGATGAAAATTCAGTTTACAAAATTAATGAAAATGGACAGGTATATCTGTTATATTATCAATCACCAAAAGAGATTAGAACAGAATGGTACATCTCTGTGTACTAACAAAATTTCAGTGGAAAATGGTTTCTTTTCAGGGAATAATGATGTCAGAATCTTTTATTTCTGTGGAAATGTCTTTCTTTCTTTTTTTTTTT
>VZTQ01011578.1:18925-76930 GCA_013400755.1 Pelecanoides urinatrix
TTTTTTTTTATTTTTTAATAATTAGAATAGCCAGTACTGGAAAACTAAGTGCTTTTTGATTAAGGAATGAATTATTTCAGAAGTGTCTCCATAGTGTTTTATGGAACTGTAATTGTGTCAGATCTCCATTCCCTTCTCCGAATTGTTCACTATGGCAAAATATATTAACAATACTGACCGGTAAGGGGAAAATGCTATGATACGTTGTGGGACATGTCATCTGATTGAAAAGTATGTGACAGGAGAACATAGTCATGGAGTTACTAGTGCACAACTGTTTTCAACTAAAACCTTAGATTAAAAATTCTTAATTTTCACCTGAAAATTATCAGCCTTTATTTTTTTCCTTTTTAATTAAATATATTTTTTTAATATTTTCTGACTAGGGATAAGTGAAAGAAACAGCTACCTTGAAGTCAAATGAATATTCCTGAAAACTCTTCAGTATTTGGCCAGCTATAGCCTACCACTATTATTCATTCAGAAACTCAGTAAATTGAAGCGACAGACATGCTGTGAGTGTCATGATAGTTGGTAATAATGCTGTAAAGCTACTGGCGGTACATATTAAACTAGAAAGAAATTACATAGTAGAAAAATGTCAATGAGACAAGCTGAGGTCTACGGAACTCACTTTTGTTTATTTGTAGGATGAATTTCACTTGGTCATTCAGGTTCTACAATTAAACACAAGGCCTCAATTTAACTTGAGTTTAATGGAAGCGACATCTCATATTGGGGATAGAGCTTGAGCCAACATCCGCCAAGATAACTGAAAGTTTTGACAAACATTACTGTAAAAATTAGCCAAGAAAGAGGCGCTGATCTATTGAAACTTTTGGTTTTCTGTCAGTTAAACAACTTCTACCTCAAGAACTGATCTGTGAATCTGGCATCTTATTACTGGTGATAAAACAGTTCATCCTGCATTGGTTACTTTGACTCTTGAAAAGGGAACTCATATAAAAAATGTTCAATATCTATATTATTTCTTAACAGGCATTATAGATTTGTTGGTTGTCAGTCACTGATTCACTGTCACAGAATGAAGGAAACTCTTAGTACAGAGGCAGAAATACTGTTGGCTGCTTAATTCCTTACAATTCCAGCTCTTTAATTTGTTATTTATGAAGTGGTAGAATTTAGTAGGACAATCTGAGCTAAAATGTGCAATTCATTATTATCCAGATTTCTTTATAACTTTATTCATTTTGAGGAAATTGCAGGAAGCACAAAATAATTCCCCTAGAAATGAAGTAGCTGATACTTTACATTTATTACAGCTGTGAAGCCTTCAAGGTAGATGAGTAATAATTTTTCATTCTCAACAATAGTTTTACAGAGAATGCTTGGAGACTTGCAAAGGATGATTAACAGGCTGTGCATTCCCATGTAATGGCATCATGCTACTAATTTACTCCAAAATAAGTTCTCCATTCACTACCAACTAGGAAAGAAATTGAAAGACTTGGCATTTTGCTCAAATTATCTGCTTTTATAACCATTCATTTTCAAGTCAAGGCCAAGAGCTTTTCTAAAAAATGTGTAAGTCTACAGGCTACATTTACCATAAACGTATAGCGTGTCTGCACTCAAGATTTTTTATTAAAAATACAAATGATTTAAAAAAAGAAAGACATCAACTAATAATACAGTCACAACAACTCATGGACCCACACTTAAAGCTCTATTATTCTAATGTTTGAAAAATGTCACTGATTGATTATGAAAAATAAATAGCTTTTCTTTCTTTCTTTTTCCTTTTTTTTTTTTGTTTTGTTTTACTACTCAGTGTTTTGTTTTATGTATAACACTAGCATGAATAAAGCTGACAGGATCTGTTCTTCCTAAATTTTGACTCTCTGCAAGAAATGTAGAAAACATATATAATAAAATTCACCAGTAGGTTTGTTAACCAGATCATTTTTACAAAGTTACTTGTGTGGTGAGAATCCTAGAAGCTCAGAAATCATTATTGCCATAAAATTTGAGTTACATTTACTTTTAGCAGTTCTCAAAACTACAGAAAAGTGTCTGGAGATATTTAATAACTGGGCATTAAGCTCCCAGATTGTAATTTGGAATGGAAGAAAAAAGAAGGAGGAGGGGGCGCTCTGCAAAAGTCAGTTGTATTTGGGAGGCTATGGAATTAGTTAAAAACCATTTAAGCACATACTGGGCAGCATATTCCCTCTGGGCAGACTGAAGCTGTAATTCATGCAAAGATTTCCTCTAACATCTTAAAGAAGAGGATACAATTTGAAAAGTTTACATACAGCCCAACTCGGAGCTGATATAGTGGCTTTATATTCATAATGTATGTCACAAAAGTAGTTAAATAAAGCAATTCTTAGTTAACATATCTGACTTTAAATTGAAAAATGGTTTAGGCTAGAGGAGCACTTTGTTTAGTAGTATGTGTTGGGAATGTGCTAATTCCTTCCTCAGAAGAAAATTTTTGTGGAATGTCAAAGAACAAGCAGAGAAATAAATTTTGGAGTTTGTTTCAAATGCAATTTAAAATGAATAATGGAAGGTTTTGGGGTGTTTCAGTGGCTTTCAGGAAACCTGCCACATCCTACCTCAGGCCCACTGATTAGGTGACGGAACAAGTTCATGTTGTTACAGCTTGAAACAAATCTCAATACCTCTGAGTTTCTTGACTGCAGCCTGCAAATATTTATGTTGATTTTGTGAAAATAACAGGACTTTCCAAAGAATTTTTGCAGGAAGAATTTTTGACTTGAGATATTAAATTTCCTTAGAAACTCCTAGATATTGATTAGTCATATAGCCCTCAGCAGGACTGGCTGTTTCTCAAAACATTGCATCAGACATTGATCACTGTGATCTATGAGTTAAATGAAAAATAGAGTCTGCAGGTTTTCTGTTCATACCCAGAGCCTTTATCAACATCATCTGGAAGTTGTAGTCTGCTGTCACATTCTGTATGTGTATTTTGGGACATACAATTCTTATAAATAAGTGTAAATCTTCCACCCAGAGGAAATGGTCTGTTTAAGAGTATTTACTACAGCTGGTAACTACAGAAAATGATCTTTTAACAAACGCAAGAGATCCCTGACTCTAATGCTGAATATTCAGAATTCTTAATACCATCCTAAGCAGTTTGTTGCAAAAGTGGTGCATGAGTTTTTTGCTTGAATATTAGTGGATTGCACATAATCCAATGAGGATTTTCAGGATTGGAGAAGCATGTAACTTTCTGTAAGGGTGTACAGATCTTCGTTCACCTGTGAAGGATAAGCCCCAGAAGCGATGGATATATTCATTGAGACTTACACACTCTTTGAAAAGGAGCAGACATCTTCTGCTGCAGGCACTTTTTTAACTATTTAAAAAATGCAGTGAATAAGCACATGTGCTCTCTCAAACACTTTCTCTTTTCTACAACAATTCAGAGTAAAAATAAACAAATCACAGTTATTCCTAGAAAAAGATTCTCGGAAAAAAAATGGATAAACTTCTCAGGGAATGTAATGACTTTAATTATAACAGATTCCTCTGTAATGAAGGGAATGAGAATTTTTTTTTTTCGTTTGATGAAACTGTGTCTAGTTCTTTCATTACTATAGTAACCAGAAAAACATTCTTCACAAAACATCACAGATATTTTAAAATATATATATATGTACATATATGTGTTCATGTGTGTACACCTTTCACACAAAATTGTGAAAAATTATTTGGAACTTCCAGTTGAAAAGTAAATATTAAGGGGAGATTTTTCTCCTACATTTTATCACTTGGGTGTCTTGCAGATTTATTAAGAACTGTTGAATGTCTCTAGATTTATTTTCTCTTTTTATATTTTCACTTCTTTACCCAAAAATCAAGATACTTACCTGTTTATTCTCCAATTTACACTGTCTTTATCAGCCTATTTTATTTATTTCTATCATTTATAATGAAATTTATGTCTTATATAAAATTTGAAATAGCATTAAACTCAACCATTGACGTTTGCAGTTCAATACTATGGTCTTGTAGTAACCTCAGGTGGGTAAAATCACCATCACAAATGAAACAGGGCAGATGTCAGTAAGATTCTGTGCATTTACAACATTATGGATTACAGGGATTTAATGAGTGTGTTGTAGAGAACATGTACTGTAATTAAGAAACCAAGGAAAACAGTCTGATTTATTGAAGTGGTCTTTTATTTAGGTCTCTACCAAAACTATGAATTAATTTAGAAGGCAGCCTTCAAAACAAAAGTTGATTTTGTTGTTTATCTCTGTCCTTCTGTCTTCATTGCCCTGTAAAAATCACAACATTTTATATTTATTACTGATTCAATTCTAAGTATGATTCAATAGTGTGGACGCTGTGTACTGCAAAGCTTTTAGATTTATAGAATTTCTGTATGTGCCAGTGTGTCAGCTTTACTGCGACTTACAGCACCTTTAGCTGTTTCTGCTTTGTGGTAAGTGTCTCTTTATTGCAAAATCTTGCCATAAAATACACTAAATGAACAACTACAGCTTTTTAATCACCTGCTTATATACTCTAACAGAGCATGCAGAATTTGTGTCCATTTATATATATCATTCATTTTCTTGCTTTTGTATCCTTTCTACCAAACATGCTTCTTATGTCAAGTTTCCCAAGGCAGATTCAGGTCACAATCAGAGCCCCATCATCAACTGAGTTAGCAATGTTTTCAATACAATAACAGTATTTGTTTGCTTAGGAGCTTCCTTGTTAGTGTTTCAAAGCGTTTTATAAAACCTTAAATAATACAGTCATCTGGGGTTAAAATTTCCTTTGTTTGTTTGGGTACTTCTCCCCCCTTCCTCCCCTCTCCCCAGAGATACAGGCTAACTAATGAGCAAATGGGGAAGAAAGGACTACGGTCATGCATTTCTCCCAGGCCTCATTAGCCACAGGGCTAATGTGTTGCCATGTCACATGTCATAACCCCAGGAAATGCCTTATAACCCCCTACCCTCCATTAAGATCAATTCCGTATCAATTCTGTATCTATTCCTGTCCCAGTGCAGCTTATGAACAGATAATTGCAGCAAATGTATTTCACTTCTAATGATCATTTATTAACTGCAGCTGGTATAGCAAAATAGATAAGTTTGGTTGGCCCCGATTTCAGCTGATTTTAACTTTATGAAATGAAAAATGAGATTGGCCAAGTCAGTTTTCTGCTAAAGGGTACATTTTCTTCGAGGCATTAAAAAGAAAAATATTCACCTGTTGCACGGAATTATATTAGGGGAAAAGACATTTTTGTGCCCATGTAAAGAATAGCTTTAAAAAAAGAAAAGTTGTTGTAAGGCTCCTGTAATATGAGAATCAAAAATAGGCTGGCAGACTATTTTTCTTGCAGGGGCAGGATTTTCACCATCTAGATGAACAGCTGGAAAGAACTGGCCCTGTCACCCTGAGAGGTCTCAGGAAGTGCATGATCCCAGTGCATGATCCAAAAACCTTTTAATCAACAAAGGCCGTAGAGATACAGTGTCTCCTCTACAGGATAACAGTGTTTGAACTCTTCCCTGTTTTCAGAGGGCAGAAAAATGGAGTGACACTTGAGGAGATGGCTTACAGGTTTCTCAGGATCTTTACCAAAAAGTTTGAGATAGAAGCTGCTTTGGGTAAGAGCTGGGCAAAGCCACCTGGACAGGAGAAAACATGGCAATGGAGAGAGGAAATTAAACCGGGAAAAGGAGGGAGCAACTGGGAGTTGATGGGTATGTAAGTAGTATGTATCTAAGTTCAAATAATTAAGTTTGAACTACTCTGCCTTTATAGAGCGTGGAGAGAATCAAGCACTCTCACATCCCTGAATATACTGCTGAGACAGGTTAGACAGACTTCCCCACACCAGCTATGAGAGAAACCTAGCGCCTAACGGACTACTTCAGATTTAGATACCTAAAACTGGGTGAAATGAGTCTGACCTACACAAACATTGAGAAATTAGATGATCTTAATTCTAGATTGCCCCTTACATATGGGATTAGATTTCCCCATACAGGCCTATTAGGGTAATCTTTATTGATTTTGCTACATTACATTTTTTTCCTAAGAACCTGCTTCCTCCAGTATGATGGCAAACAGTGCCTGAGAAATGAATTAGGATCATGCAGCAAATGAGTGCGCTGCAAATTGGCTTCTTGCCTTATTAGATATAGAAGTCCAAAGTTGTGTAGTAAATGCAGCAAGAGAAGAGTTGAGAGAGAAAGGATGGTTTAATCATTAAGACACCTGACTGCTGTGAGAATCCAGGTCTTTGCATCAGTGGCATTTTTGATGGAGCCAAGCAATTCACTTAAACCAAATTTTTCACCAGCAGCCACTACTGCGCATTACTCATTTTCTGATTGCCCAACCTGGGTCACATGGGGCCAGATTTTCTAACACTGAGCACTCACAGCTGCAAATGAAGTCACTTATGTTTGAAAAGCGTTCTAAAAAGTGTTGTTATTCCTGAGCTTGTGTGTTTCAAGTAGGGTAATCTAAAATAAGTGTATAAACTTGACAACATTGATGTTTATCTGTGCCTCAGCATTCTGTTTGTAATAGATGAATAATAGCCCCATCAAACTCTCAGGGGTAGCGTGAAGTGAAAATCACCTCTTGAGTAAAGTATGTCAACTCCTCACACAAAAGACCACAGAAATAGCTATAATGACCTTATATTTCCTTCAGAGTTTAGTTAGCATTCTCTAACTAAGATCTAGAGACGTATTGTGCCAGAAGAATAGAAAGAAATATTTAATAACTTTCATTCATTGTGTTAGACTTGGAAAAAGAAAAAAAGATTTAGCTTGAGCCTTTAACTGACACACATACACAGACAGGCCAGATGAAGATTTCACTGACAACTTCCCTTCTGAGGTGCTTAAAAGTGTAATATTATTTTTATTTTCTTTCAACATCAATATTTGTTTTGTATTCCCGGTATGTACAAACCTTTCTGGGGTTTTGGAGGTGGGGGGCTAGGGGTGCGGGGTTTTTTTTTTGGCCTGGAATATCAGTTCAGTTAAGAATACTGGTCATAAGATTTAGGTCCTGAATCCCTTCTCCATTCAGATCAATGGAAATATTTCCAAAACACTGAAGGGATTTTGCCTTCTCTGCAACATGGCAACAGTCAGAGATATCCAAGCCAGTGAGATAATTCTGGAACTGGAAGTGGAACAGCCATGTAAGCACCCAGCCCAGGTTTCCTACCACCCATAGGAAACATGCAGTAATCCTTGGGCTCTGCTTGGCACTGGGGAGGCCTCATCTGGAAACCGAGCATTGGTTCAGACACCTCCCTTCAGGTGAGGTGCAGAGACAAGCCAGAGCAGAATGACGAGGTGGAGAAAACACGACTGGGGAGAGGAAATACTGAGAAGAACTGGGATTGTGTAGTCTAAATGAGGGAAGGTTGAGGGAAGTGGGGTTCAAGGTTTGAGTACAGAATACATAAAATTCTGCTACAGAAGAATGGAATCATTTATTCTCATTGTACAAGGCAAAACAGGTAAAAAATACATGAAATTGAATTTCAGCGGGACCCATTTTAGATATCAGGAAGACCTTCTAATGTAAGAAAAGCACTAGCAGTGATTCACTGAGTCAAAGTGCCTGGGGCACTTTGGAAACTTCTATTACAGTAAGTCTTTAAGAAAAAGTTATAAAAGTATCTCAGGATGACCAGAGGGATGGATGAGGTGACCTGTCCGGGACCTGCCAATTTTATCATTCCACACTTCTGTGTTGCAACTATAAATCTTCTCAGTAAGGCAAATTAACTTATGTTAAGAGCTGCACTATCATGATTATAATGTTTCGAGAATCCCAGGTACTTGCTCTGTAATGGAACTGCAGAGATATGAGCTATTGCATCCTGTAGTTACCTTCAGTCATTTAGCAACTATCACCTAGAATTAAACCTTTTGCTAGTTAGTCCAAGAAACACTCCTGAAAGTATCCCTGTCTAGTTGCTGTCAACACAAAACTGCTATTAATGTATAGTTTATAAGAAGAAATAATATATATTTATGTGTAAATACCTATATGTACATATATATTTATGTAAACATAATAGATCCTTTGAATGGGAGTCAGGTGCTGAGTGATAGAGTGTGATTTGTTTGTACTGTTCCAGTCAAATATAATTTATAGACAATATAAAAATTAGTGAGGGAAAAAAAGCTCCCCAAAAATGCTTTCACATTACAATGCATGCATGGTGTTATACACCAAAAACTTCCTTGACACAAGCGGTGGGTATTCAGTTTACATTTAATAATGAAGAAAAAAAAAAGAAAAAACCCAAAAAAGTCTTAGGAAAGCACTCTGCTCTTTAATATGGGCATAGCATGTGTTTCTTTAAGTTACTGGTTCACACAAAATGAAGGAAAACCATTGCTTGAGTTAAGTTTTAGTTTAGTATAAAATGACTATGGTAGAGTACTCCCCTGAAAGCAGTAGCACTTACTTGGTTGTACAAGACAGCAATATTCAAGTATATTAAAGTTAGAAAGCAAACTGCTGAAGGGGAATAAACTACACACATTAAATAGATGGAAAAATATTTCATAAACTTAAAGCTGTGCTTCCAAAATAAGTTTTATCTTTTGAATTGTATCCTCAATCTATGTTTACATTCATAAAGTAGTTTGCCAAGCCCCTCAGGAGACTTTTATTACGTGAAAGGCATATTTTAACTACCTTAAAAAACTTCTAGGGAGTTTCCGGTGTTCACTGTTTTGTCTTTTTAGGGAATCTCATTTGGGTTAAAGGTTAAATTTTAACTCCATTTGTTAAGTTGCTCATTGTAGCTTCTTCAGCCTTTCCCAAGTCAACACCTCCGAACAGGCCTGATCAATTGGGCACGATCCTTTCAAGAGAGATTTCCACTCTGACTACCAGACAACCTGATATACTCATTCTTTGCCTAGCTTTTAGTTCACAATTGAATCTTAAGCATTTAAAATTCATGTATGTTTGATCATATATCACTTAAATTTATGCACAGTTCTTTTGGAAACACTTCAAATTTCCTACACCTTTTCACCTTATCAACATTTCATTGAGTAAGCACTGAAATTCTTCTTTCTCTAGACACTATATTTCTGTCACTGCCCATTTTATTTATTAAGTGCCTCTACCTAATTTAACTGAAACTGAGATAATCCAAAATACAAGAGTACTATATTCCGCATTACATAAGCTCTTCATGAGCAATTGCAGTGAACAGACAGTTAAATAAGCAAATAAACCTCAGTCAAGAGGTGAAAGAAAACAATTACTGCTTGTCTTTGGTGAACTGGTTCTGAAAACATGAAAGGAAAAGCTTTGATAGGCCTTTGGAAGTAATCAACTCCAAAGCTGATGTTTGAAGCAATTGACTGATTCCCTACAAAATGAGAAGCCAGAATTTCTTTCCTGGATAACTAATGCACTAGCAAGTAAAGATAAGCCTAATGTTTTTATTTATTTATTTAAACAGGATATGTCAGCAGAAAACAGAGCAAGAAAACTCTGAAAAATGTGCAAGTAATTTAAATTATGAGATTGGAATATGGTGTGTAACTTCAAACCCCTCCCCCCACATAGTCTGCTTTATTTGTGGCTAATCATAAACTAATGAGAGATGTTCTGAGACACTGAAGTCCAACTTTGACATTTACTATTACGTAAAGTTTCCATATGAAGTAGCGCTACATCTTGGCTGTTGTGATGCCTTTATGCATGTCAGCACCAGAGCTAAAATCAGTCTTCTCTAAAGAAAAAAAAATGTATAGCTGACGCTATTAGGGCTAAGAGACAACACAGAGTTGTCCCAGTGCCAGCATCTGGAACTTCTTAGATCCCCTTTGTTGTCTGCTCAGCCTTTGGCGGCCACCACATCTTGCCCAGTAAGACAGACCTGGCTGAGGGTGACCACTAGCTCCTGGCTGGGGCTGGGGAAACCGTGCCACTCGTCCTGTCCGATGGCCGGAGAACAGCCCAGCTCTGCAGCTGTGCACTGGCTGGGAAGGTAGCACACTGGGCTGGGCGGGGTGCTTATATCTTAACAAAAATAATAATTGGTGTTTGGCTCACAGCTAATAATTATAGCTTCCCAGTGCTCCTAAAATGATAAGAAAGTTGCAAGATGTTAGTGTCAGCTTTGGAAGAATAGAATTAGCTCAGTGCTTTCCTTCAACCATTTCTTTTTGAAGTTCTTTGCAGAAAATGCTAAGCAATTTCCTTTCCCTTTTAACATCAATAACCCTACTCGGTGGAGGACTTTGTTTAAATAGTTTTCTGTTGTCTGCAAACAAATCAAAGAAAAAGAAAGTTAATTAACTGAACGAAAATGTGGCTGAGAAAAAAGGGAAGATTATTCAGTGTTGGCTCTTTGGCTCTAAAAAGTTGATTGCATTTAGATGCTTGAGCAAGGCCTCTCTAACCTAAAAAGCTGCCACTGTGACTTACTGCCAGGACCACTGGTTATACGGGTAAGCCTCAGGCCAAGCCTGAATGACACAGCAGGCTCAAAATAAACTGTAACCTTCTTCTGTGTAACACGCTCGTTTCGGTTTGGGTTACGTGAAAAGCAGTGCTTGCGGGATCATTTCAGCTTTTACTGTAAAGCATGAGGTGTGGAGGAGGATGATCAAATCTCACTCTCCCTAAAAACTGTGCCTGTGACTGAAACTCCAGGTTATCGGGATCTGGCTGGATGAATACCTCTTGGGAAGTATGAAAGTAACACTGATTGATTGCAAAAATAGCTTTATTAAACAGTGTGGTCTTTCCAGTCCTTCCTCAGAAGGAGCAGGCTTTTACAAACCAATTTTATTTTCTTTGCACAAGCAGATCACATGTGCTTTGCCCTGCCTTCACTATTTAAAAGAAATTATATACACACTGGATTCCATTTATTTACCATATTGTACAGAAGCAATGCTTCAGAGGTGACACATCAGTGCTTGAAGTCCATGTGTTCATGCTGCCCAGGTAGTGAGATGTTTGGATACTCCTGGTTTTCAAAGGATAAGAAGATCTCATCTAGAATAGAGAAGCTGAAATGGCTTCACACATTATTCCATACCTGTAGCCTGGTTGTCTCCAAGGATGGTAAAATTTTCCTTCCTGTAAGTGTTGATAAGGAAACAATGAATTACCGAGAGGGTTTTCTCAAACACTAGAAGAAAAGTATCTGAAAAAAGGATCAGAAACGAAGGTCATCCTGGTGTTACTGGAGACAACACAACACAACCACGCAGCGGGTTTTGTTGCTCTCCCTCCTCCCTGGACGTCCCCGTGCCAGCTGTAACTCTCTCTGCTGAACAGAGCCAGAGCTCAGAGCCTGCCACGCTCTGCGGGAGGAGGCTGCAAATGGGCAAACTGCACAGGGGGGAAGTCCCTAAAACTCGTCCTAAAGATTTTTGGCTAACAGGCTTTTCCAGCTGATGTTTTCTACACTAAAATTATATACAGGAGTTACTAGCTGATGCCATTAATCTCTGACTTCAACAGAACTGGGCCAGTAAGGGATGTGAGGGCAGCACAAGAGTATTGATGACTGCAGCTCTCCCAGTGCCATACTGGTGCAGAGAGGCCAAGCACTGGGGAGATGCATGTATCTCTGGCGTGTGCCAGGTCTCCAAGCCATCCTGAGGGTCAGCTCCCACTGCCGGCTGAGGTCCAAGTGACCTGATGGCCATATCATGAGCCTCTCCACAACCCAGTTACTTCCTATGAAATGCTGCTATTCCTCTGGCAAGAAGTTGCCATGAATAGTAAGAAGGAAAAGGCACACTTGCTGGGAGACCATTCTAGGACACTCATAACTTCAGCAGTGTGAGGTTTCCCTTAGTGTCCACATGTCTCCAGCACACAGCTCAGCTGCTTGGTAATAAATTACTGATTACTGGCGGTGTCTGGCAGAGTGGGGATGTCTTAGGTCTGTGGAAACACAGGTAGGTAAAATTCACACTGATGATGCTTGTGAACTGTACTGTAAGGTCATTACTATACGGAAAGTATCCTATTACCCAGAGGGTTGCCATAATCTGGCTTGTTGGTTAAAAAAAAAAAAAAAACAACAGAAACCCAACACAATTTGGTTTTGATAATGCACTATGTTTGGATTGTTTACTGGAATAGTTAACAATGATATGTAAGCCTCAGCTGTAACTGCAACATAACCATGGTAATATGATAATAAGCAATGGTGTGATTTTGAAGAAAATTACTTCTGCAGCCAGTAAGAATTTTATTCTAACATATTAAACCATGTGTTTAAGAAATATTTAGTCAATAATTATGTAAGTGAGCAAAAGTAAGTTTTGTAATTTTTGTTAAAGTGATGTTTCTGGACATGGTACTGTATGCATTTGTCAGGCCAACGTGAAAAATGTTTTTGATTTCAGCATAAATGAATGCTAGCTCTGCATCTTAATTTCTATTCAAGTAAGCCCCGTGGCTTTTTGTGATGTTAGTGTGGCTAATCAGAAATGAACCTAGAAAGGATAACAAGTGTTAATTGGACCTTCTAATTATAATGTGGTCTGACAGTATGAGAGTGCAGTATTTATGTGTACAGAGACTTCTGTTTCTTTTTTCTTCTTTTTTTTTTTCCTTTTATTTTGCTTTCTTGTTTTTACTTGTCTGTGTATAGCTGGGAAATAAGCAGGTCTTTAATCACTGAGGGCTGAATGATCCTCACCCAGGCACATTATCCGTTGATAGTAAGTGAAGAAATGTACCATAGGTCCAGCTTCAGATGCCTGCTCTGTCAGAGCACCCTTGCCGATATGGAGCCACGTCATATAGCAAGTGTAAAACTGGCACTGTGCAGCTTTTCTGTAAAAGATCAGCATGAGTGGGTGTGGGCTGTGTGGCAAAGCCAAATTACAACCAGAGCTACCTCAGAAATGAAACTGAGAACAGAATATCTGAGATACAGCTTTACAAAACTCTCCCTTCTCTCTTTTCTTCTGCAAAGGGAAAGTGTCATGGGGGAAATAAAGAAAGCATCATTGGAGTAAAAAAGGCAAATAATGCAGAAAAGCATGTTGTGCTGCCTTGGCTCCTTTTTCACTGTGTACAGGTTGGTTGTACACTGTGTACAAACTCCTTGACAGAGTTGACTTCAGCAGGAAAAATGCCTTAAAAAAAAAAATAGTATTTTTGATTTATGAAGGATTGATTTCTAACTGTTGGTTGAAGGGGCATCTGCCAGTTGTTGTCTCCATAACGTTCATGTTTGTAATGTAATGTGACTGATTATGGAGAAGGGAAAGCTTGTGTGTCCAGTGAATGCAGATGTGATCCAGACCAGCCCCACTCTCTGAGATTGGCTTGATTTACAAAATTCAGCTTAGTTTTAAACTGGAATCTCTCAAGATCAGGTTTGTAATATTTGAATGTACTAAGATACTTTCTAAAAAATTGATTTATTCTCAAATTTCAGACTCAAATTGTCATTGGGACAGGAACGGAGAGGTGGGGGCAGCTGTTTTTCAGAATTCTTTTTTCCAGGCCAAATGAAAATAGCATAAATTTCAGCATCAGAAGTGAACTTTCCTGAAATCTCAAATCAGGTGGAGAAAGTTTTGCACTTAGACCCTAATCTCTTGAACCTCACAAAGCTTTTCACTTCTTAAAGTCTGTTGGATTCTTGCACAGTGAAAAAACACTGTATAATAGTTTAGGACAGGAAATGGATGCCAAGTTATATTCATCCTATATAAAGGGGGAGAGAATGATTTAGTTGTTTCAAATCTAATCTCTGACAAAGCTTCACCAAGTCATTGGTGTTAAGATCTTGCTTCTACAAGAATGTTGTCCCATGATTTTGGAAAGATGTGCTCAACATCCATGATTAAAATTAAACTGAAAATAACGCCATCCTCATCACATTCCCTAAACATGTAGTCAAGGCTGATTCAGACGAGAAAATCCACCTAATGAATCATCAGACTTGTTTCCTGCAGTGTCTAGGCAGGCCATGCTGCCTTTAATTCCAATTTTTGCTACAAACCAATTCTTCTACATATGAGACAGACTGGGATAATGACCCTGTGTTGGGATTTGTTTTATTAAACTTGAGCTGGTCATAATGGATTTCTTTAAAGCCAATAGAGATTTAGGAAATATAATCAATAAGAATTAAGACTAAATCAATCTCACCATAAGGTAGGTAGCTACACTAGGTCAGATGGATTGCTCCCTAAAAGAGAAATGCATATGCCTCTCTATCATTTGCAAGAGTCACCAGAGGAGCAGCTGAGCTATAGATGTCTGTATCCTACACCTCTGCAGTTATCTGGGGTGAATACCCTTCACAGTGTCAGAAATGGAATATATCTGTCACATCTCCCTTTTCTCTCGGGTTTTAGAAACTTTTTGTTAGAACTGAATACTTCTGAAATCAAAAGTCGTCTCTGGAATTTCACATCCAAGGACTGGACCTTTTTGTAGAATTCCTCCAGAGCTGAAATTTCCTTGTTAATTTCATCAAACATTTCAGCAAAATCACTTATTTTTTCCATGCTTTATTAAATTTTGTAAGATATCTCTGCAAGATTCTAGTCAAGTATGCTAATTTATATATTCTCCTTTGTATAATCTCCAGACTGTAAGACCTGAATACCATTTTCTGAGCATACCTCATTCTTTCCTAATTTTATTTGGGTATGTATGCATATTTATATATACATACCTATATAGCAATAATTATACAGAAATAGGCAATAATAAAACAGACACCAACTGTGGGTTATCTAGAGACATAAACTCTAAGTTTTATATGTGTATATACTATTAGTTCTATTATTATTTAAAAGAACAATGCTACAGGATACGAGAGGGGTAATTGTATTGGGTAGGGTCACAGAGAATAAGATGTAAGGAAAAATACCAAAATTCAGGTGAGTCTATTGAAAAATGTTACTAAAAATAAAAGAAGGCAAACTTTGGAGTTACAGTCTCTTTATCAGTCTATGGGAAAGCAGAACAAAGGGATCAGAAAATGTATACTTAAAGGATGATGATTCAGAGCTCATAAGGGAATATGTTATTGTAGTATGAGTAAAAGGTCTATGGGAAATATTTTCCTTGGGAGAGCAGGAAATGCCTGAAAAAACTAAGCCACAGGGTTCATTAAAGAGAAATGTTTCCCTGGGTCACCATTCCTTTTACAGAAGGAAAGAGGAATCTATTAAGTCAGAAATGGACAGTAAGATCAAGGGAAATTAATGAGCTGGAAGAGAGCCTTTTAGAGCTGTAGTAATGCTCAGACCTATGGACTGCCCTGAAATAGGATTCTGTTTTCCTGAAAACCAGTGATAACTTCATGCAGCTGCTCATTAGATAGTGCAGATACCAAAGGAGAAATTGGAACCTTGGATGTGTTAGATTAGCATTTTCCCTCTATTTCCTCCATTTATTTTCCAGATGGCATACTGTTTCCCTATTATGTTTTATTTATACAAGGCTAAGGCCATTCCCCTTCCAACTCCATTAACCTCAGTGGAACAACACCAGAAATGACTATGGCCCATTGACTACGGAATCTTATTTGATATTGACTGTTTTCTTTAGGATGATTTGATTGACACAAATTATTGCAGCAGATGTGTATTGTAATTTGTAATGGAACATGTTATCCATTTGAATCCAGATAACCTTTCTTGCAGCGTCTCCATTTGTAATACCGCTTATAGGGATCTTTGAATCTTTATTGTATCAAATAGCAGGTATTTGTAGGGGCAACTAAGAGCTGTGGAGGATTAATGCTCAATCCTTCAACACTTAAATATCTCTCTGTTTTCATCTTGTCCTTGGTCACCAGTGGGAATGAAATTGGTCACCTTATCCTGGTACATATTTACAAAACTCACAGAAGTGTCACAGAATTTGATGCAGTTATCAGTCTCACTTCAAAAGGGTACCAGAATTGAAATGGTAGAAATCTTGTGGACCAGGATTGAGGTACTTTGTAGGGTTAAATCAGATGCTTAACACTGGGCTCCACTACATTTATTTTTCTTCTATTCTTTTTCTCAAGCTCTGAATTGTTTCATCATAAATATTAAGTATATATTACATGTGTAGAGAACTTGGCAAAAGAAAAGGATGTGAAAGAAATAGTGCTTAACATTTGCCTGTTTTGAACAAGACTCACAATACTAATCATTGCTTTAAAAAGTTACAAATATTGTAACAGCTTTCATTTGAAGAGCAGGAAAATAGCTATTCCCTGGTTTGATGCTCTGTGAATTGAAGGATAAGACCTTCTTCTCAGGTACCGAATCAGGGCAATGCATGCATTTGCATGCTCATGATGTGGGGGTACCCAGAGCAGAAATCAGACTGTCTCGCGTAACTATGGCTTTGAGTATGGCCACAGCTGGCTTGTCTTCACAGCCAAGCAAACAGTATTTCAGGAAAAGAAAACAGTGTCCAGGTTGAATGCAGACAGATGTCGGGAGAGAGAAAGGCAGTGCAGTGGGGCAGGTGCTGTGCCTTCCCCTGGCACAGACCCTGTGCTCCCCCCCCGGAGGTGCTGGTGGTCTGGGGCTGGGGGGGAAGACAAGCCCTTACCTACAGCTAAGAAACCTGAAAAGTCTGGAAAAGCACCATGCTCAAGGTAACCTGCTGTTCAGAAGAGCTCGTTATCTTAAACCCAGCACTGCCCATCCTGCTGCCGAGTTAGCTGGGGTGCCAGTTCCAGCACACTGCTGCTTGGGGCTGTTGAGAGAAATCCCAGTCTGCCACAGAGGTGTGGAATAATTACTATGCACTATAAGCAAGGAACAGTTTTTGACAGATGGCCAAGATGGAAATCAGGACAGAATGTTGTTTTGGCTTGATCTAAACTATAACAGTTTAATTCTTCTGACTTCTCCCTCACCAAAACAACAACAAAAAAAACCACTAAGAGGGGAAAAAAAAAAAACCTGAATTGATTTTTCTTTGATGAAAACCAAAATGTGTTTGATCTTAGTGAAGGGCTTTTTTCCCCATTCCTCCCCTTTTTCTTTCTTTTTGATTAACTTTAGCGAAACTTTCTCTTAAAGCATATAAACTAAAGAAAAACTGCTTTGTAGGTCTGATAGGTCTGATTTCCTCCAGTGTTTTTTTTCTTTTTTTTTTAGTCCAATCTGCTAATTAAACAGCACCTAAAATCACAGATACTTTCTATTACATAAAAGATGCAATTTTAGTGGCTTAGCAGCTGGAAACATTATATTTTATTCTACACAAGAGAATCAAATATATCTCTCCCAAAGCAACCCCTAGTGTACTTGAAACACAAGCCTTTTGCAGGGATAATACCTTTTGATAGCATTGCTCAGATACCACCAGTCTTCCTCTCTTTTCATATAACACTTACCAGCCTCAGAGGACACATAAATATGCATTAAGAAATTTATGGCTATTTCACAATGTATTAAGGAAGCTATCCTCTTTTAGTAAAAATCTTTGTTATACAAAGGGTCCAACAGAGTTTTCACACTTAAGCTTTTCTACATAAGGTTTAAGTGATTAGAGGTTTTCTGTTAGTCCACTGCCTGGAAATGGTCCATCGGCAGTTAATCAGTGTTACATTGCACAGCCCACTTACAATATACATAGAAATAGAAAATGTTTATATCATTAACAGATGTATTTGACCCTATATGGTAGTTATTATCAAACTGAAAAAAACCCAAACAATAGAGCAGGACGTCGCTCATGAAGCAATTAAGAAGAAAGGTTTTCATGGATCTGAGACATCTAATACAAGGAAGACTACTTAATTGTAATATGTTAGTGTAATAAAGAATATATAATATTAGGTGACACACAACAAGAAGTCTGCTTTTGGAAGACGGAAGAGTGACTTTTTTTCCAGGTGTCAACATTAAAGCCTGGAAATTTGAGAAGTGGAAGGCATCCATAACTACGCAAACCATGAACAAAACACTGTTCTAAGTTGTTTTCAGTGTGCCTGCTTTTCTCTTGAGCAAGCAAAAACTAATAAAAGTAAGAATAGGAGTTAACATTACACCTTTGGGTCATACCATTTTAAAATCGCTCCCTTTTATCTCTCTCCTAGTATGAATTTCCAAGAGGTTAAGACAAGTTTCAGAAGCTGGAAAACAAAGGCAGACGAAACCAAACAACAAAAAAATACAAAGTTTTCATAGTGATGGAAAATTTAGTGAATATCACTCCTCCCTGGAGGAAAGATGTGTTCTACCATGTTCTATGCTTGCAAAAGTATTACCTGTCTTTCTAAAATATAGACATTAGCTAGTGGGAGAGTGTGCCTGGAGCACATGGTGATGCGGAGAATGAAAAGGGGCCTTTGCTCAGACGCTGCCCTCTTGCCCTGCCTTCACCCCTGGGTACCTGCCCACCTCGGGACGGCGGCTCTGTCACCCACACCTCCGCCCGCTCAGAGGCTCCCGCTGCCTGGAGTAGTGTGAGCATTGCCAAGTGAAATGCTGCTGTCTGTGCTATATAAATAGCACACTCACCTCACAGCTGAAGTGATTATAAGGTTCTCTCTCACCATGAAAATCTATGAATCCAGTAATCTATACAGCACTGAGGCAATATTTCTTTGGGAGAAAGCTCTAGCATGTCAGCCTGTTCCCCTCGTTCTTGTGGGGCAGAGGCAGGACATTCTTTCTTTGCCATCTTTCACAAGATTTGAAGCTTTTGTGCCTGGTAGAAAGCCAAAGCTGAAATCCCAGATTAAGCCTGTTATCTGGTACACAGCCCAATGCATGTGTACCTAATGCCTAATGCTTTGCAGAATTCACCTCCATGCTTTCCCCATACAGGAACAATTTCAAAGGTTTTAAATTGAAAGGATAATACCAACTTTTGTGTCCCTCCTTCCTCTTCCAAATTGTACTTGAATTTAGAGTCCCCTATCTGTGCTGGGCAAAAAGATTGATTTTCTAAACTATGCTAAAATAAACTTTTTGAATAAGATATATAGGTGTGCATGCAGAGTATCATAATAACAGATAAGAAAAGAAATCCAAATTAAATAATGAACTAGCACCAATTTTAATCCATAAATCCTGAAGTAATTTTGCTCCAGCATTCCAATAAAAATTCCAAGACAGACTAGACACTTCACTGGTTTCCAATGATGCTTTTTATGTGAAAGAGAATTCACTGCTCCTCTTCTTACGTGTACCTCCCACAGAATTTCAGTGGAGTATAAGTATTTCAAAGAAAACATGTGGGTGGAATAGGTTTGTAACCAAAGGGTTAACTAGCCAAAGCATCTGCTAGAGCTCTGTTGTTGCTGGAAGGAAGTCAATTGTATAATTTGGTGGAGGGCAGATATCTAACTATTTTTAAGCACCCAAGTGCCACAAATAGGAACCTAGGTCCTTTATACAGTGAACGGAGAAATACACACTCCTAATTTAGATGTTCTGGCTTAAATCTGAAGGACTCTACCTCTCTAGAGTCAGACAATATTAATATTTCCCTGATCCCCTTCTTCCCCTACTGAATGGCATAACCTTGTCTTGGACTGAATACAAAGAGGGTAGCCTTCGTGACCACTGAAAATGTATACAGGAACAGAACCTGCTTTCTTCTTTCTTTCTTTGAAGTGAGCAAGACACCAATGACCAGCACAGTCAACCCAAAGCCACTCTCTGTAGAAGATTCAGAATTATCCTCTTTTCTCCTCTTCCTGAGTATGGTGGGCAAGTAATCGTAATTGCAAAGTGCCTAGATTCTTAGAGAGCAAACTATGGAGACGTACAAAGTTAAAATTAATTTCTTGCTGTTGTGCCTTCTACTGAAGTAACTGAAAATTTAACTGAGGGCTGCTATGCAAAGTAACACATGCCAGCATGGTGGAGGACAGCTGGAAAAAGAAATGCGTATTGTGAATTATAATAACAATGGGCAGGTGTATGAGAGATTTCTGAACTTGGGAATATGTCCCTGAAACTTGGCACCTGATGCTGTTTTCTCCTGGGCTAGCATCCAACAGAGTGAGAGGAAGCAAAACTGCTGCCATTAGTTATGCAGTGTGCACACTTTCAGATTCACGAGAAACCCAAGTATACTAGTGAAACATTTATAAATTACACTAGACAAGAGAATCTGATCACACAGTGTTTGGTGGAATATAAGGGATCTTTAAAAAATAGAAGGGAAAGTCAGATTCACAGTGAAGACAGTAAAAAAAAAGAACTAAAGATCACCAAATCTGCTAAAAAATAAGAGTTTACTACCTGTGACATTCTTAATAGTAGTTAGATAATTATTTACTTAAGTATATATTATTTGACATTCAGGGTAGAAGTTGGGCATCTTTTCTATGCTAGTCACAGGGGCATCCTCAATGTTTAGCACAGAGGGACAGGTACCCCCAGAGCTCCTATCTGCCTCTCTTAGTCTTACTGAATAAAGAGGGAGCCCATATAATTACTTCAGACATACAAAGTTGAAGCCATATAAAGAGAACACCCAGATGGAAAAAATATCTAAGAACAGCATAGAAATGTACCATTAAGTAAAAATCATAAATGAAAAAAATAATGGTGTAGAAAGTCGCTTTTGTGTGCATGTACTACTTCTTAGAGACTGAGTATCCCCAGGCTGGATTACATTCTCCTTTTATTAAGCAGTGTTTGTTGAAATTATTAACATTTGGTATACTTCAAATCTGGCTCAGTAGACTGTAGGAATTAATTTATTTCACCTACTATTTTTAGACATCTACAGTTCAGGAGTCTACATCAGGGTCAGTTTGTTCCAAGTTCCCTTTAGATTTAATAGAGTCACTTCTAGGATACAGACCATCTGATCAAAGGTAGAGGTGTGTGTTACAGCGAGTTTTCTCAAACTCATGGAGTCAGGTGAATCCCACTCAAGGAATCTGTCTGTCTGAGACAGAGATTTCAGTCATAGTGTTTTCAAACAAATGCACTTGTATTTAAAAATAGATTTTCTGCTTAAATAATCTGAACAAAATTTTCCTGACGCATTTACACGTGACTCCAGGATGAATCTTAACCTTTGAGTACTCAAAACCGAACTCTGCCTGTAATTACTGTGATCTTACAAAAGCCGTATCAAATTGCACAGGGTCATTTTCCTTCTGATAGCATCAGGAATTTTCTGATTCATAATATGGTCCACAAAGCATTTTTTGCACTAAGTTAAAAATCTTTTTTATCTCTGTCCCAGTGGTAACAATAAATCAATAAGTACAAAAATAACTTGAAGAATATATTTTCATAAATGTTATTCATTGAAATCTAAACAAAAATTGTGTGGCTTGTTCAATTTCTCATATGCTTGTGCCTTTCTCGGTAAATCTAAGAAACGCTAATATTTAAAGAGTAGTATGGCAATAAGTAGAAATGATGCCTTGGGTACAGGCAAAGGTTGGCTGCAGAATTCAAAATGCAAAGAGAGATTTAATGTCCTAATCAGGAAGATACTTAAACACATTTTCAATTTTGAACGTCCAAAGGAATTAAAGATGTGCCTAATGTTAAGCACATGCTTAAACACCCTTCCTGACTGTCAGTGTTTTCTTGACCTGAACAGGCGCCTGAGTCTGGAAGCAAGAGAGTGTCGAACGTCAAAATTAAAAAAAAAACTTACATATATTGTGTTCTTTTCTCCTTAGAGCACACAGGGTTTTCTGGGCTCCTGTCACACTTCTAAAAAAGACACGCTGGTAGAAAAGAAGCCATCCTAAACCACAACACGAAAATCCATACTGATATAAATGTTGAAGGATCTGTCCAAATAAATCAGCAAGATAGGGGATCACACAGCTCTAATCTATATGAAGTAATTGTGTAAAACGTCTTAGAGGGCAGTAACAACAAGCCGGAGAATGGGATTGTTCTGATGGGAAAAATTAAAATAAAATAAAATGTCCAAGACAGCAAAGCCTTTGTCATTTGTAAACACTAAGACAGGATTCAACTGGCTCACTCCTTTGTTAATCTTTGCTTCATTCTCTGTGACATTAATTATCTGCGTTTGACTGGCTCATAAGTATATAGATACCTATATGTATACACTCATGTATATACCCATATACACATAAACACATACAACAATTGCAATTTTCATCATTTTGCCTCCAAGAAAAAAGAAAAACAAGCCATATAACAAAAAAACCCACAAAGTAATCATGAATAGAAAACTATCTGAAGAAGTGAAAATTAAACCTTGGCATCACAACTAAGCAATGGTGCTCATATTTCAGAGAGAAAAATGAAGTAATAGCAGCTTTGAAATCCATAGTGAGACCATGCATACATGGACAGAGAGATGAAGCTCAAGGCACAAACCTGGAGCAAATCACAGCATGTCAGCAGCATACAAAGGAGCAGGTTGTGTGTTTGAAAGTGTGAAAAAGATACATGCGGTGTCTGGAAAGGTAAGTATTTGAAAGTACAACAAATGTAGCCCTGATTCATTCTGAGTAAGTTTGTAGGTAAAAGGGCTAAATTGTTTCTAGGAATTGTCTCATGTGTTCACAGTTTGACATCCACAGTTTAACATCGTGGTCTACAGCTCTTTGTATGCTGATGTTTTGCTCATCCTAACTCCTGCATCCTCTTCTGTGCTCACTGCAGTTTTGCCTTTCATGGGACAAAATAGAAGGAGAATGTTTTAATCTTACTGATAATAAATGGACTGTTGTTTGCTCTGGAGATTATGTGTAGACCCAGCAATTGAAATTGGTCTGTTTTCTCCTTAACAGTCCACAGTCTGTAAGTAAGCACTGTTGCTTTGGAAAGACATTATACCACTGTCATGCTGAATAGAATATTAAATATCACCCTAAATGGCATTAAATCAGCACTAAATAGACATTTCCCACTATGAATATAACCAAATGAGTTTTACTGTATCTGGCTAGAGCGTATAAACTACGTCAGTTGTCTAATGAGGATAAAATGAAAAATGATTTAGACACTTGGCTGCTTCCTAGTGCTTTCTCCTCATTTGACCAGTCTATTCCAGGAGTGTTTCTTCTTGGCAATTTCTGTGCTGTTCCATCCAGTGCTTAAAAGATACACGTGTTTGTGCGTGGGGCACATGTTGAGTGGAGAGAAGTGGAAAGCTGCAGCAGCCATAGTGCAGGGAGCCAATGCCTTCCAGAAACATATTGCTGTTTCTGGAAGTGGCTTTGTCTGCGGTGAGGTAAATTATTTAAAGCCTAATTGTTTGACTACAGATATAAATAAACTTGGCAATTTCCCTGTATTGGATCAGACCTGTGGCCCTCTATTTTAGCCCTCCATTTCTTAAACGGATGAGTAGAAGTCTATTTAGGAAGGTGTAAGGAATTGAGTAATTAATAGCTAGCCCGCTCACAGATAAATTACTTTCTAACAAAAGTGTTTGAAGGTTGAACTAGAATAGATTAATTCAGTTACGTGACTGCATGGTAGGAGGGAAGAATTGTGGGCACACTTAAGAAACTCAACTTTATATAGAGACCCATATATGAATCAATCATGCTGGCATACCAGTTAACAGAAAATTCGTGGTTTGACACCCACCTCTACACCCAAGTAGACAAAATCAAATTCTTTTGTCAGACCTGAACAGAGCATAGACAAACATAAATAGTGGAAACAAATAGATAAAGAGCTAGGAAGTAATTCCAGCCAGATTCTAAAGGTGCAAAATAATCAACTGCATGGTTTACACAGAGTTGCATATTTCAGGTCTGGTTGTTCTCAGCTAATGTTAACTTCATTTCTCTCCACTGTGAAATAAAGTAGATACAGCTGAGACATCTGCTGCTGCGAAATCACAGGTGGTACTCACCTGCCAAAAAGAAGGCAGATGTTTTTGGCACCATAACTCTCTCAGTGCTTTCACCCGGTGAGGTTGCCTTCAAGCTAACATAGGATCTTCTAGAACTGATGAATATTAGTGACTGTGAAAGTTATGTCCCTTTTCCTGATGACTCCCCCTGTCAGGTTTTGACATTGGGATGCTTTGCTCATGGATCACCAGAGGAACTGTGCTTGCTGACAGCTTCAAACTACATCACAAAGGAAGAACAGATATATTTTCCAGGGTTCAATGAAACTTTTTAAATGCAAAACTGTTCCAAGGTAAAAGTTGGTATCTCCAGCTACATCCGTATGAGTTTTCAAGGAAAATGCCATATACGTCAAATGATACCTGCAGTGGCAGGATTCATTGCAGAAGTGATGATAGGTAGATGAAACCACAAATTATCAGCATAAAAATGTATTGATGAATGTTTGAAAGAAATGGAGACATTTTCCTCTGCTATAATAATGAAATGTAATATAATCTGAAAACATGATCTGTTTTTTCATACCTGTTTCTAAGGGTCCTTCATACAGATACTGAACTCTCATGCTGACTCACCCTCCTGTCAAACAGATGGATCCTTTCACTTCAGGAGTGTGTAAGCACAAGATTGTCTTTGAGAGCCAGATGGACATAAAGGCAGAGACAAGTGCAAAGAAGTTTGGTGTTGCACTTTACAGTTTCTTTTTTGTTTCCAAGACAGCATATATGGCAAATCCAAGAAAAGGGGCAACTTTAGCACAGATTCAGCAAGGGTATCAGGTGAGAAAAACTCTTTTCAGTTACATGGCTGCTCTCATGTCTCAGACAGGCTGTACTTCACTTACCTACAGTTTGCTCAGCTGGTGAAATTCCTTACTTTTCTTCAAGTGAGGATTTGCCTGGAGGCTCTTCTGGATACACTTACACTATTGCTGAGTAAGCTCACAGCAATAAGATTATCATTAGCAGAATTTCTCCCATACTAACAGCTCATCCTCTTATTTACCCCATATGGTAACCTGATATCTGCAGTTTTTCTGCTTCCAGTACAAAGTTTTGTTTGCCAGCATATGCATGTTGGATTATGAGAAGAGATAACTCCATGCTAGACTAATACCTCTGAAATAAAAAAAGTTCTGTTAGGTATTTCATATCGCTGTTAAGAAGACTGATCAATTACAGACATAGAACTCTCTGTTTGGAAATAGTTCTTCACCGAGACAGAAAATTATCAAAAGAAATAATACAAGGACTGGAAGGTGATTTCAGAATTCCAAAAGATAAACACCAAATCTTTTCATTTCTCAGTAATATGACCTTATTTAAACATTGTTTCTCACTGCATGGTTTTGTCTGGATTTTTTCATATACTAATCTCAAGAAAACTTTTTTTTTTTTTTTGCATGATGTTTCTTCAGCATGTGCTTTTTATGTAATCTGGCCTCTACAAACTTCATAATGCATGGAGCCAAGTTCAATAACTTTCTCAGAAAATAGAACTTGATGGAATATTTTATTAGAGATTTTCACTGTTATGGAAGCCTGGTGTGCTCCAGAGCGCAGCACTTGGCACATGTAAATAATAAAGCATAAGAGGGATTACCAGCCACTAATTTTATGAAAGTCTACTGGCACCAAATCTAAGAGCAGTACTGCTATCATTAAACTTCAAGGATAACAGCAGTCTAAAATGAAGCACTCATTCTTTTTTTTAGTAGAAACAACTTTTGTGATTAAGATGTCTTTTAAGTTGAAAGATTACTAAGGAGAAATGAGGGGAAACGTTTTCATGTGCACAGCTGAAAAATGCTGCTTAAAAAGCAATGTTTTTGAAGAACTTTAGGTTTTGGCCAGGTACAAGTGCTCTAGGCAGTAATTTACTAAGGCGTTATAGCAAAATAGAAGTAAAATTTGTCTCAGACTGATAGACAAATTTTAGCACTATAAAGACATTGATAAGAGAGTATGCTTTCCCAGAACACTTCTGACAGCAGGAGGACTTTATTCTTGTTTTTTGCCTTGGGGTGTTAGTTTCATTTTTGTTGCTTTCAACAGAATTGTTCATGCGAGTCTGGGTTATTCACATGCCTTGGAGTTATTGGTCTCACCTAGACTTTGCAATTAGCAACACAGATTCTGATACTGTCAACTGCTCACATAACTGTGAATCTGAAAATTCATAAGCACATCAAAATATTCTACACAAAGCAGAGAATTTTCTGATATATTTATGCAGCTCAAAATGGAAACTGAGGCTCATTAATTTCTCCCTGGTAGACAGGTACTCTCACATTTCAGAAAATCCCACTAGATACCATTCTGCCCCTTTGAGTACCTAAATATGCCTGAAACAAAGCTTAAAATCAAGAAGATATGTAAGTGCTTACAGGAATAGGTAAGGCTTTTAGTTCACTCCGGTTGGAAAGGGGTGAAAAATGCTAACAATCTGCTGAGGAATGGAGATGTAAATAAAGGTTCATGGGTTCAACCATTTAAATGCATAATATCCAACTGATTACAAAACAAGATGGTTATTTAATATTTAAAGAATTTATTATGTATTTCTGTATCTAACGTTTTTTGGGGGCTGTGTTACATCTTTACCTTTATTGAATTTTCTTATATTTTGCTAACAGTGGGCAGATGGATTAGACTAGTGTTAGCTTGCCTGGGAGGTGTTTATAGAACAGTATCCAGCAGTGGAGAGGACATTCTCATTTTTCTAACTCACAAAGGAAGGGAAATCAGCACATGAGGTCTGATTTCACCTATTCTGGATGAATATATTTCTTCGCTGATTTCAAGGTTCCCTTTTTTAATGTCAGTTGCCATAGAAAAACCCATATAATAATGACTGTAAGACACCAGTGTATTTAAGAACTCTCCCTTCTTAACTACCAAAAAATGACAATTGCTCACACATAAAACCCAAACAAATAGCAACAACAGCAAAACAAACAAACAAACAAACAAACTGCAGGCTGAAACGTCTTTTAACATACCTTTTTAGAAAAGCGTGTTGTTTGTTCTTTTTTTTTTTTTTTTTCTGGATCTGAAATTATGGTCCCAGTCTGCTTAAATACTTGCAGTTTACTGCATGTGAAGCAGGTTCAAAATCATCTTGAAAATCAGGGAGAATCTAAGTTTTAACTTCACAGGAATACTTTTTTTTTTTTAGTCATGCTAGAGTGAAATTAAAAGAAACTCTGACAATTCACATTGTTTCCATCTTGTTTCTAGTTAGTCTCTATTTTTAGTTTTGCTCACCCCACTGTCTGATTTTCTAGTTAAGGTTACATCTGTCAGTCTGGAAGTTGTCCTAAAACTCAAAATGAGTTTGATAATCTATGTTGCAAACACTGTAGCTTGACCTCCCTGAAGCTTTGTTGCATTGCTAGATATGAAGAGGTCTCTCAGCTTTCCCTTTTCTGCTGTGTGTGTGAAATTGATGTAGATGTAAATCTCGAGGAACAGGATGTCCACCAGTTGGATTTCCATCTTCCCTGTCCCTGAAATGAAGTCTTTCTGAACCAAGATTCCTCCTTTTGTGGCTCATAGTAAGAGAAAAGGGAAGAAATATCATGCTGTGATTCTGTGGCTCTAAACTCCTAGAAAGGAATCAATTCCTACAGCCACACCATTCTAAATACAAAAGAAAAATATAAATGGTTTTGATATGCACTACAAAATATGATAAGAAGAGTTCATGTAGCTCAACCTAGTTAATGTGATCTCAAGGTTTAAAGATTTAAAATAACAGCATAGAAATAGTATATAGGGCTTGAACAGCTGTTATTGACAGCTTCCTATTTAGTTTTATCTCTGTCTCCTTACATATGCAATGTTCTGTGGGACTTAATCAGTACCTACTGAAATCATTAAAAATATACCCATTGCCATCAATATCCTGTTACCAATTCCTTTAAAGTGTAATTAAATGTTTTCCAAATTAATAACAATACTCTATTAATCATTACACAGGTCAATCATCCCTCTTCCTACAAACTAAAACATGAATCTCAAAGCACTGCAAGCATGGCAGGCAGAAGAACTAACCATGATCAATAAACAGCCTCTCACCCAGAATTCTCTAAATATTCCTAATTAATTCTGTTCACAAAATACTGAACAACAGAAAGAGGAAAAAAAAAAAAAAAAAAAGAGGTTATTTACATCTCAATCACAAACCCCTTCATTAGTCCTTTTTCATTGTCGATAATGTTGCTTTTACTTTGCTTTTAGCCATTATTGGCACTTGAGCGTTTGTCTGAGTCTGGTCTGCTTTTCCTTTGTTTTAAAAAGATTAATACGAATATGAAGCAAATAGATAACAACACTCATGATAAAAATGGGTAACATGACCATTCACTTTTGAGGTATCTTAGAAGATCTGCTTATAAAAAGGGAATTCTTAGAAGTGAACAAAAACATAAAAACCAGACATAAAACCTGCCATAAATCCAAAAATATTCCACCTAAATACACATCCTTAATCAGTTCAGAAGCTTCTTCCCCTCTCCCCTGATATTCTCTCTAATTTTTTTTTTTTTTTTTGTCCAGGATTTAAAGCAGATAACCATGAAATCCTACTGAAATAACAATTTTTCCTTATTTTTGATGCTTGGATGTAACTTGCATTTTACATAAATTGCATTTTACATAAATACTAGAACATTTTTGCTATGTGTCTAAAAAGCACCTTGGGACAACCTATTTGAAATTTACCCTCTGTGGGGGATCACACAAATGTTGCTTTAAACAGTAAAGGATATAATATACTGTTTAAAATGGATGATTCATATTTTCCTCTTTTTTCTTCCAACTCCAAAATCACTACATCTGACTTCTTATCTGCTCATATGTAAGTCTAGTATCTTGCCAGGCAGCTGTCACTTCTTACAGCTACTTTGAGAGAGCTGTGTTGGTACAGGACCGGGCACAAGCACACTGTGATTTACAGCAGCAGCAGCCTGTTGGCGGAATTCATTTGACTTAACTTGCACCATCTAAAAGGTAAGACTCTCCTCCAGCCTTGTCTTCCAGGAACCCATATTGTCTTTGGAGAGAGGCAGACATCTCTAGAAAGTGATTTATCTAGTATTGAAGTGGGTATTATATAACTGGGGGAAAAAATGCTCCTTTTCCCTCAGCTGCAGTCAGTACACAGGCAGTTGTCCAAACCAGTCACGTTACTTTTACGTGGCTGAAATCTGATGGAATAGATACAGACTTTTTTCTTATTCAAGTGGCTAGGGGTATGTACTAACCGCTCTGAGTCAGAAGTGAGACTACACCAGGAATTTTCGGGTGAATATCTCAATTCAGAGCCTACCTGAATCATATTAAAAATAAAACCTCACCATGCATGACCACAAAAGAGAGAATAAAGTTGCCTTTGACTTCCCTGCATGGAAACATGATGACAGGGAGGTGTGAGCAGACCAGAGCTCTTTCTCTTACAGAGGAAGGGGGAATTTTGTTTTTTTTTTCCATAAATTGAAGCAGCGAGGTAACCCATGAGGCCCTTCCATCTTCTTGATTGATGAACTAAAAGAAATATTTCAGCTGTATTGATCTCCTTTGTCTGCTAAATACAAGGATGTGAATCAGGGGAACATTGATGGGTGAACAACAAAGCGTGAGGAATGAACAGACCCTTCTCCATATGTTAGGTAGCAAAAGGATGGAGGCAGAAGTGCTTATATGTTTATTGTACGTTTGTCCTTGTTGCAAAATATGGAACAAAAGGGGAGCCAAAGTTTGTTATCCAGTGTGCTGGGAGCTGAGGCAGTTATCGACTAGGCCCCAATGTTTGGCTTATTCTGAAGGTTCAGGACAGCTTTTACTGAGCAGGTGCAATGCACACAAAGGACCTGAGCCAAGTCAAGGAGCTGATTATGAGTCTGTTGTCTTCAGAAGGCTGTGGAGCTCTTTCTTAAAGTTTAAGTCATTCCTGTTTATTCCTGCAACATTCAGAAGGGCAAAGAGGGAGTTGTGAGCTCTGCACAATGCACTCCTTGTACAGGGCAGACAGGTAGGTCTGAGTTAATTATTTCTGTCTTGCCCCGACACACCAAAACTGTCTGTTACAAGTTCCTCCTTCCCCTTCCCCCACCCTTTCAAAAAATCTACCACCACTCTTTATTTAAAAGGCTGAAGAATAGTATTTCAGGGGTGATTACTATCCAGTGGTCATCTGCGACAGCCTGTAGCCTGCTATTATTTGCAATTTAAGTCCATCACCGATATTTTATGACTGCATCTGCCATTACTATCAGCTGAACAATATTTAATTGCTTGACTCACAAACTCTGTCTTGTCAACAAACACACATTTTCAGGTCCCATTATGCTTCTAGTGGTGTTTGTATCTTGCTTTCTTTTTTGTTTGTTCTGCTGCTAAAAATCAGAGTTTACTGTAAGATATCCAATGTTCATGAGCAGTAAAGTCATAAAAGAAGTTAAAAAGGTGATAACCAGAAGAAATTCTTGGCTGGAACACAGGTTATTTAAGAGAAGACAATGGGCTTCATTTTCACTTAAAGAGATATTGTGTTCTTTTGTATTAAAAAAAAATCTGTTGGCCTGTGCAGGGCTTCCCCCTGCCCCCATCATCTAAGCGTGATGGCAGACCTTAATTTGAAAATATATGCCATTACAGGTTTCTTTGAGTATGAGCCTACAGTTAAAAAAGTTCTACAATGTGTCAAAGTTTAAGGGGTTGTACCTATGTTTATATTTCCTAAACTATGACAGTACTTGTCAGTTACAGTCATTGGCTTGTTTTCAGACTTAAAATTAGAATTTGTATTTTTGCAGTTAAGTTTTAATCATAGTTTAAATGGTAAACAGAATGGCCATCTTTTACAAGCTATTATTTGTGGAAAACAAAAGGACAGAGACCTTCAAGAGGTTTTCTAATCCAGTGGCTACCAACTGATGGACCACAGGACATGGGAAATGGTCCACAAAAAAATTTAAAAATGCCCAAGCCCTCCTCATAGACTCAAGTAATCAAATAAAAGAAAATAGGAAAAGTAAAAATAATAAATGAAGACTCAAATCTCAACTTTTTCTGATTGTAAATGAAGGTGAATATGGAAAAAACATACAAGATGCTCTATGGCTTTATGTGAAAAAATGTTACATAGCTCTTAAATGTTTTTCAGAACATTTGTGTGCTACTTAGATCAACTGAATAAAGGCATCAAGCTAACACCTTTTACAGCCTAACTTATCTTAATGACCTCCAGTGATGACATTTCCTAATAGCCATAAGCTATACCTCTAATTGCAACTTGACTCCATCACTTTCCTATGTCTCACAAATATGGAGAACAGGTTATTCCCCTTCCCTTTTGCAACAGCCAAAACTGAGCACAAGATTCTAATTACTCATGTGGTTAAAAATGTCCATTTACCAGAAAAAAAGATTACGAATCCTGATCTTGCATCTCATAAGCCTACTACTAACATTTGTCTTAGTGGGACTACAGAGGTGATAGAAGATGAAAGGTTTGAAAGCTGATTAACTAGAAACTATACATTCAGAAATAAACAATGTGCTGCCTTTATAGAAGGATTCACATTTGTCTGGAGAGAAGTGGAAAGGTCTCAAATCTACTAATTTAAAACTTTTTTAGCAACTGTGTTGCCTCTGGCAATATTCTTATGACTGTGTATATATTAATATATATTTTTATTTCAATTTACTTCCTCTTCCCTCTAATTGTGTCCTGCAGATTTTTATGCCACATAATTGCTTCTCTAGGCTCTTAAAAATTGTCAGGTTTTGTCTAAAAATATGTTTAATTGTAACTTTTTGGAAACCTTGCTTGTTACTGAAAAATTAATCAGTAGAATCAGGGAACTAATTTTAATGATGATTGCTATTTTAATGGGGGAATATTTTTAGCTAAATCTAAAATGCAAAAAGGCTTTATGGTTTGGTGGAACTTTGAGTACAAAACTGTAATACATCTACCAAGCACAGATAACACATTATTTTAATTCAAATTATGAAGGTATTTATAGAACAGACCAGCAAGTGGCAGTACATGTTGTGCATAAATCATGAATGATAAGACTAAAATCTTTAAAATAAAACTAAATAAGACAGTCAAACAAGCTTTCATGTACAGTCTTATTCATTTTAACTGCCCTGCCCAGAATTGTAAATGCTTCATTACACATGACCTTATTTATTTTCCTGGAAATAATAAGTAACTCTCAATTTTAGGAAAGATAGGAAACAACTCTCCTGTAACTGCTGGGATACATTTCTGTCTCAATTAATCAAAATGTATGTACTGTAAGCTTAATGTTGGCTCAGAGTGGGAAATGGAATTTTCCAGAGACCATAGTGTTATGAATTTCCATGACTCATAACATATTCCAATAAATAATCACTACCAATAGGTAGTGTATTGTAATGGATGCAGAATGCCTACTCCAATGGTCTTTTACCCTGGTATCTTTTATGTGAACTCCATTTTATGCAGTTTATTTTCATAGTTGAAATGTTAGATGAAACTATAATATTTACTATTATTGATTTGTTCAAAGTCAGTGTAATATATTACTAGGCAACATCCAGCAAGGAAAAGGAGGAAAAAAAAAAAAAGTGTTGCTTTCATTCCGTGAGTTAGCTAAGAGAACAAATATTAAATGTGTGTATTTTGATAATATACTAGTCTGAAAGCCCTAGTTATATTCGTAAGGTGTTATATGTGGAAGTATGCTTTTCTTCTCTAGAAATATTTAAATGAATGTACTGTGTGACTGTAATGACTGATACCCTCTGAGGTCAAAATAATCTCCATACCCTAAAGACGGAGGTAGATAGAAATAACAGAGGGAACCGTTGGCCTTTTGCAAGAGTAATCATCTCTGGCCCAGAGATGACACTAGTGTGGGTGAAGGAGGAATATTTGTCCTGGGGAAAATATTTTTTACCCCTTCCTTGCTAGTTTAGGATATTAGCCAGAGTGCTAAATACTGCTGCTTGTGAATCTGAGTGTTGGCACCTTTATACATTGTGTTGAAGAAGATTGGCAATCTTTACTACGTAGCTTTCAGAGAGGCACAGAAATTGTGTTGCTTTTGCATCCCTGTTCCTGGGGTTGCTAAGCATGATGGCTCCACCTGCTTCCTGTGTAAAATAAGGCTGTTCAAGAAGCAGGCTGTGACATTTGTTAGTGAAATGCAGTTAGAGTTGACTTAAAAAATGTGAATTACATTGTTTGAATTTCGGAAAAAGTTTCTGCATGTTTAGTTTACATTTGCAAATGGGCCAGAAGCAGTGGGTGGCGTCATTCTCTGATGCAGCAGTCCAGAACGGAAGGAATACATTCAGGTGCAGGAGAGCTAAGATTCAGTCCTTTTCTGACTGATCAGTTTTATTTCTCTCCTTTCTCCCACAACTGTGTCGTCTTTGCTGTGCTTTAACCTGTTTTAGGTGCTCTCAGGCTCTCCTTCTAAGGATGTTCACTTTTTCTTGGAATGACTTTTGAGACAGCAGAAGGAAGAACCACAGCTTTTCATCTCACAAATGGAAATCATTAGGCTGTGAGGGTCATTCTTACTTGCTCTCTGAATAAATATGTATCCCATGCAAAATGAAATATACCCAGAGGGAGGAACCAAGAGACATTCACCTGCATATACCTAAGTGTACTGACTATACGTATTTTCTCTGTACACTTAGAGATTTAAATCTCTATCTCACAAACTCTTAGTAGAAGATTTCAAGAACTAGATGATGGGAGTGGAATTTGGGAGAAATTTTTCATGCTGACTTCTACTGGAGATATTCCACTTAGTGACAAAAAATACTTAAACAGTACCTGAAGACATGCTTATAAAGTACAAAGCATACAATACAGGCACAGGACAACGATGTTCTATACTGACTCTTGCCCAGCCTGGCTGAGAAGCTAAAGCCATGTTTTGTAACTGTAAAGCCCCGTTGCATGCACAAGAGACAGGAAAGGCTGCCTGTCTTATCCAGTGCTTAGGAGGTTCTTCTCCGTAAAGACCATGATGGAAACCTTTTCCACAAGGTTGTTTCTTAGCCAGTCTCTTTCCAGTCTCTACTATTCCATGAGATTATTCTGAGTTTTGGGATACATGCAGAACTTTGCACTTCTTCTTGAATCTCCTGCAGTTTCTGTTGGCCTGGTTCCCAAGTCTATCAAGGAACTGAGTCTCTGTTGTGATTTGATGAGATTTGTTGGTCCTAGGGCTGTGTCTGATCAAGACCAGAAACTACTTCTGCATTCAGGTTTATATCTTGTGCTGAAAGTTTCTGAAACACTGGTATCCTTGTATTCTCAACTTTGCTGTGCAAATTGAAGCTACATAGCCTGAAAAACTGAGAGAAGGTTGTCTTAAACCACATTTTATAATATCTCCCTCAGAAGAGGAGATACAATTTCCTTCCTACCTAATCTAAGAAAAAAGTTCGGGTTTCCCATTTGACTCATGTTTCCAATTTGTTATATGAGCTCTCTAATCAAAGGGATGTTATACAAAAGGTTAGCAGTATCATACAGTTAGGTGCATTCAGAGTATTTCTAATAACATAGACTCTTCAAAGACTTTATTTAAGATCCCTTAGAAATAAAACACAAGGAAGATATCTAGATGATCAGGCCAAGCATAAAATAAAATTTTATTTATTTACAGGAATATTTACCTCCGTATTTGGTTGCTAGTCCATTTCAGGAACTAAGGAAGTTAGGAAGGGTTTGGGCTTTATTTGGCTGTGTCTTCTGAATGTGGGTCTCTGAATGACCCCTCTGTTGCACTTCTGTTGCTTAAGTCTTATGCTAGACCTTTGCCTAGGAACCTTCTCAAATTGAAGTTTAGTGTTATATCAGCCAGCTCCTGAAGAAATTGCCCTTCTGTTTTTTTGGGGCTGTGCAGACATGCACCTATTCCTACTGAGGACTTTGGCTAAAAGATAACATCTAGTCTGCAATGACTATATTTAATGGGTTAGAAAATGTCAACGTAAATAAGAATCAGACAAAACTCTGCCTAGGGGCTTATCATAGCCCTAGCTACAAAACACTGGATAATCAGTTACCACGGTGGTAATGTCATAGTGAGGATTCCAGTCTTTCAGAATGGAAAATTTACAGCGCCATATAAATTCTTCTGCACTTGCTATTGCTTTTGTTTCCTATTACAAAGGTAAGGGAATCCCCTGAGTGTGTGCTAACTGGCAATGTTTATTTTGGGATACATTGCAGAAGGTATATCCAGGTGGTGTTTTCTGATTCAAAGCTGAGGTCAATAAAAAGTGATGGAAAATGTTAGCAAAGTCTTGGCCAGATTCTTCTCTCTGTGCCTTCAGGAATCTGAATAAGACTTTCCTACTGGTATAATATCTTCTTTGTTCTTCCTTGCCCAGCTTCTACCCACACCCTTATTACATGGCAAAGGAAGATTAAAAAGGAGAACATATCCTCCAGTTATTTTCCTCTGAAGCAATGGCATTATAGGCAGAGAAAAAAACAAATAATGTGAAAGGGAGTGAAGCAGAAGTGGAACAACTAAATGACACAAGTTTAATTTATCTGTTAAGATTCCTTCCACAAGAAAAAGGGACATGGGCTAAAATGTTTCAAACCAATCACATCAAAGTAGGGAAAACATACAAAAATTCAGGATTAACAATCAACAATACACATAACACATCCAGAATTTAAACTTTCTGGCAGTAATGACAAAGGTATGTGATTACATTTAACCACCATTTTTTTTCAGTTTAAAACAAAATGTGCCTTTCTGTTCAAGGTTGAGTTCTCCCAATGCTGTAAGTTGATGGACAAGCAAGAAAAATGTTAAGCTGAGAGTGCTTTCATGAATGACAGACCCAGCAACAATCCATTACTATACCAGGAAAAATAGGAAACCAAAAATACGATCACTGCAAATACTAGCAGACCTCCACAAACGGCTCCTGGTGCCTGTGTTGGTCTCATTCTTGCAGTACGCAACAATTGTTATGTAAGCTCTGAATAGGTCATAATCTGAAACTTTTTCATCAAGTATATTCAGCAAAAAGACTATGAATGCAAAGTAAAATCACAATCAGCTGAACTGCGTGATTCATGAATCAAATAAAAAGCAGACAAAAAATGTCATCTTTTAGGTCAATATATAACAATATATATGTAGTTGAGTGTGCTGTTTTCAACTGAAAGAAAAATAGAGGGCTAGGAAAAGTAAATTGCTGAAGGGTAGGAAAAAAGTTATTCTGAGCCTCTAAATATAGAAATCTCTCCTGTGCTTTTTTATAAGAGATACGACCAGCTGCAAGAGCCATCCAGATCAGCACATTTTTTCATGATGTCTTGTTGACCTTTTCCCTTATATTGAACACAAGTCCCAAAGCAGAAGGGATCTGTATCCTTGCACATCTCTAATAAAGCTAGGGGGAAAAAGCCACAAATAAATAATGATTAAACCCAGGTAGTAGTTCAAAAGAATTAATTATTGATATACCTAAACCCCTAAATTAAATAGCAAAAATATTAACTTCAGTGGCTATTGCCAGACAATCACTCTTTGTGAGAATAAAGATGTATTGAAGCAACATATTATTAGTTGCAGTTCACTTGTATATATATTTTGATTTGTCTTTGCTTGTGTTGTGGAAGTAGGTATGTTTTTAGCTGAGAATGGACATGACAGCAAGAACGAGTAGGAGGAAGTGAAAGAATAAATTCATGAGGAGATGTTCACATGTCAGAACTTCAGCAAAAGGACTTTTGTGATGATCCAAATCTTTCAAACATTTTGTTCCATATTGTCACTTTTTATTCATACTCATGTTGGTTGGTTGTTCTATATCATGTTGATTCATATTCAAGTTTATGAATAATACCATTGGAGCAGTGGATCAGAATCAGAGTTCAAAACCTTCATTTGGAAGAAGATCCCATTCAAGAACTAACTTAAAGCAGGTACTTAAACTCACATGTGTTTTGAAAACCTGATTTTTTTACAATCTTGGATTTAAACAAGCGTCAAATATTTATTGCTATACATATATAAAAAAACCCACTTTTCTGATTATTCAGAGTCATCAAAACATTTCCTTATCAGTGTTCTGCACAAATAAACTGGATACCTGTAAGTCAACTGTATAGGTTTTTTAAAGTAACTTAGATCTGGTTATGATTAATTTTGAAAAATATACCTGCTGACAGGATTTTAAGAAGAGAAGCAGCAATTAAAAAAGAAAATGTATGTAATGTTCAGGGTTCTTTCACCTCTCCTTTGTACCTTATAACAATGAGGTTGAGCTACCAACAACTAATAAAGAAGTCTAGTGACGTATCTCTATGAATACTGAATAACACTGAAAAAATGCCCCTTTGTTTAATTCCCTGTGTAACCTGTTTCAAGGGCTTCTAAAAGATTGCTATACTTATTTCAGAGGCATATTATAGGCCTTGTAACAAAGATTCCCATGTCCTTTAAAGGTATGCACATACACCATTGAAAACCACCTACTTTCAGGTCAATAGAAGACATATTCCATTATTGTATATTTCTACAGCATTTTCAAGAAACTTCAAAGTAACCAAGAACTTTTCTGGCCTGCACTTGTAGAGGTGATTGATTCTAGATTTATGGGTTTTAGAGTCTGACAGGCACATGCCATCTGTGACCACAGCTGTTGTCTTTACTCTCAGAGGAGAGAAGAAGAAGCATTGCAGCAGCATAAGTAACATCTAAAACCCAGGAAATCATAGGCTTTCCTGTCCATAGAACTATGTAACTGGGCAAGCTCCACCCTCTAAGACTTCAGCAAGCTCTCAGAATACTGGGTTTGGTGATCTGAGTTACTGGGTATGTGGCTCTGTTTGCTTTCTCCTAGCATATGCCAAGCTAATTTATAAAGTTTATTTATATATATATATATTTATATATATGTGTGCATTTGTATATTTAGACATTTCAGGAAATATGTTTTTTTAATCTAGAAGGTAAAAATAATACTATAGCCATATATTAGGACACATCAATTTTTAAAGTCCTATATCCTTCTCTCTCAGGGCTGTACATTCCAAAGAAAATGGCATCTGCACATCCTAATTAAAAAAATTGAGTATATACATATAAGACAAATACATTTCATAATAAAAACATGATTCACCATAAAAATTATCAAGAAATTAAGGAGCCAGTAGAGATGAGCTATAAAACATCACATATACTGGAGAAGGACTAAGAGGTCACTGAAACAAGGCAAAAGAAGTTAAAACATGATAAGAAAAGCAAAAAGAGGAGTAAAAGATAATTACACCAGTGTTTAAGATAAATAATAGGAAATATTTCACGTATACAAAGAACAAGAAGTCAACAAATGAGAACCTAGTGCTTCTAAGAGACAGCAAAGAAATTTATTAAGGAGAATATTCAGTTGAGACTAAGATTAACCGTATTGCTTACTATTCACAAGGAGGATGGAGAAATGGTACCAGAAGCCAACTTATTGTTGCCAAAGAGGGGAAGAAGGTATACTGGTGTTAAGAAATATGCATGTTGTGGGAGTGATTTTTCTCCACGTCAGTGGTGGGTTTTTCAGAAAACTATAAGAAGGGTAAAAGACACAAATACAGCCATTACCAACCATGGACAGGAAGACACACAACTGCATTAGTACCCACTTGAACTTGGAAAACTTCATGCCATGTTTAAAATGTCAACATATAGAATCATAGAATCACTAAGGTTGGAAAAGACCTCTAAGGTCATCGAGTCCAACCGTCAACCCAACACCCCCATGCCCACTAAACCATGTCCCTAAGCACCTCATCTACACGTCTTTTAAATATCTCCAGGGATGGTGACTCCACCACTTCCCTGGGCAGCCTGTTCCAAGGCCTGACCACTCTTTCAGTAAAGAATTTTTTCCTAATGTCCAATCTAAACCTCCCTTGGCACAATAATGAAGTATATCAGATTGTAATGCTTCTTAATTATAAACAGATCTTTGCCCTTCCATACAAAATGGAAGGGGGATTCCATTTAGATGTGTATATTTTGTCTCCACAAATTTGTCTATCCTTTTAAGCATGATTTTCTGTGAATACACATTTAAACATACCTTGTCAGTGGGCAATAGAAATAAAACAGAAAAAAACCAACAACTTCATTTTTGTCAAATGCCAAAGGAGTTTTCTTAATTAAATCCCATTACATGATTATTTAGATGCTAGTATTTTATAGGGAAGAAAGATACAGGTACTGAAGCAGACACACATTTAAAATCTTTTTTTTTTTTTTTTAATTTGTCCCTAGAAGTGCTATAATACCTCAAGGATGTAGATTATCTTGATATAAGATATATTAAGATTTCTAGACACATACTGTCTGTTTGTTGGATTTCTTTTGTCTAATAAGAGCATCCTGAATTTCTACAGACACTCCAGTAATATTCTTCATTTATCTGGAATGTTATTTCAAGTGACTGGCATGTATTTAGGAAACCCACATTCTGGTTAGGTAGGAATTTAAGAACTAGAAACCAAAGTGTGATCAGGTACTTGAAAGTTTATCTCAGATCTTATTCTCAGGGGTACACACACAGTTGTTCAAACCGAACATGCATATCAAGCAGATGCCCACGGAAATGCTAATATAGGTATTTCAACCCCAGGCAATGCTACAGGCTTGGGGAAGAGTGGCTGGAAAGCTGCCCAGAGGAAAAGGACCTGGGGGNACCTTAGAGGTCTTTTCCAACCTTAATGATTCTATGATTCTATGATTCTATGATTCAATACTTGGAAAATGTAGTAAAAAATCATAATGGTGCACTGACAATTATTGTGGAAATGCCAACAAACATGAATACAGATTAGTGTGAACTGGGTTCTTGCCTCTCTTTGGAAAAATATTGCAAAAAAAATTAATTCTGTGATGAAAGTATAAAAAATATACTGTAATCATTACAGAAAAATAATCAAGTAAATTATGATTATAAGAAATAGAGCAGAAATTGAAGCCAGTTTTAGATTGGTACGGCATGGTAGTAATCCAAACTCTTATTCACTATCTACTGTGTCAGTTGCAAACTTTCAATAATGTCAGTGGTGCAGGATGAAACTCCTGAAGCTTAAACAGTTCAGTCAATATGTTGCTAGTGATCTATTTGTGCGGATAGTAAATGAGCTTAGATGAGGTGACCACTGAAAAACCCTGTTATCACCTCTCATCTTTTTTACTCTATAAACCAATGTCATGTGAACAAAGAATCATCCATAAACTGAAAAAATTTATGAAAAGAGGAACAGGGAAATCAATAAAGATGTAAGAAGGCAATAAAAATCAAAATTGCTTAGAAAAGGAAAGGCTGGGGAGATATAGTAAATAACTTAAGCACATCAATAAAATGAAATGTATACTTCAAAATAAGAATGAGAATAAAATAAAATATAAGATTAAAGACATATTTCAAAATACAAAAATCCTAAAAGTGTTCCTGTATTTTCTGTCAGGCCCCTAAAAATGGAATTGGCTAAATTTAGTGCAACTTTAATCCCCCCAAAATACACTTTGGGTTTTGTTTGAGGAGTAGGTTTGTTTTGGTCTGGAGTTGTTTGTTTGTTTGTTTGTTTGTTGTCTTGTTTGGTTTTATTTCCTTTTGGCATTTGGATTTTTTTGCAAGCATTGTGTCCGTAAAAAGTGACATTAAAATTAAAAACTGAGTTTCATTTATAATTTTATACTGCCAGAATCTGGGGTTTAAGAAAAATGACAACACTACAAATAAAGTGCTAGGACCTGTGGAAGTCAACACAAAAGTTTTGACTTCACAGCAAATACTGTTAAGTTTGTGGTAAAAGCGCAAGACCTGGTAATATCAAAATGCCTGAATAGTCTTTGAGGTTTTTTTGGTTAGCAAAGTCCTTAATTTAAAATTGCAGGTCCTAACAATAAGCTTGCAGATACTTAGTGTTGAAACTGTTGTTGTTGGGCATTTTAACCTTTCTCAATATTAGCTGGGTTAGGAACAGAAATCATTTGCATAGAACTGTGCTTTAGCAGAGGGGACCATCAGCTTTGATCCGGTTAAAGCACCGGGATGGGATTTGGAAGAACTTGGAGTATTTCTGCAGCAGACTGTTGGGGAGTTGAGCAAAAGAGCAAACCTCTCTACAGCAACATGAAATGCTAAATGACTGCACCTGGTCTTACGTTGAAGAGTTAAATGGTTTCTGTGTCCAACCTGGCTTGTTTAAAGCAAGAGGTAGAGGCATCTAGCACAAGCACAGGGTAGAGACAACCTCTCTTCGGATTTGACAAAGGTCTTCTGAAACACCTTACACAATTTCTATATTAACCGTCTATTGTCACTTATTGTATTCTTACAAAGTACTGAGCCCAAGGAGCACTGGATGCCATTTGGCATTCAGAACATCAGTATGAAATGAAAAAGGAAAAAAAAAAAAAAAAAAATCTTAATATTCTATTCACAGTGTATTAGTAAAGCCAGACAACTAACTGGTTAAAGTTTATTAGCGTGTCCTTAGCAAGTATCATTAGCTTGTGACACAGATTTCCTTAAAAGATATTATATACCATATCATCATCAGGAGCGTTCGTGACCAGTGGGATTTATATATTTCACAAAAGGCCAGAACTGGCAAAAATCTGTTTTCTTATCCTGTATCAGCTGAGATGTTAAATTAAATCAGTGGAGATATAATCACTTGTCAGAGAGAATCAGATCAAAATCAATTTCAGGAAAAGAAAATGTATACATCTTGGAGACCAACATACCAAGATGAATTTTGAATTATTAGAAAACACACAGTATAGATATTTGTTGGAGAGAGATAAATTATATAGTCTAGATGTATTGACATGAAGGCAGACTAAATGACAAATTATGATGGTCTCAGTCTGGAATGTCTATGAACCTCTGGCATTATGACACCTACTGTATGAAATTTCAAATATATATACATATATGCATACACACATATATATATGTACATATTTTTAAGGGGACAGAAATGGAAGCCTAAGACATAGGTCTAGAAGAATTAGGCTTAAATTATTAAGTAAAGCTTCAGATACCACAAACAAAACAGTTGTGTATTGCAATAACATTTTCAAATTAGGCATATACAAAGCAATAACCAACCAAAGTCACCAAAGAGCCTTTAATTGTACCCATCTAAACCAAACTTCAAAAAGGTTAAATGTTAATAGAGTATGTCTAGCATGTCCTTGAAATTAAACACGAAAAACCTGTTCTTGAATCTATATCTGGCAAAATTCTCAACAATGCAACATAAGAAACAGTCCTCCGCAGGTGTAGACACACACACACGCAAATAGGTAATTTATACCTCTATGTGATGCACAAAAAACAATAACAAAACACATATTATTAAAAAAAAAATTGCACTTAAGGCAATATTCACAAAGGCAAGGTGTCTCGGTGTCTTTGTAAAAAAAAATGGTGACAAGTTATTTGCTGATGGCAGGGACTGAGATAGCAGTCTGTCATCTAGGAAAGGAACATTTGCAAGTGTCCTTGTCCCTCTGGAATTGTTATTCTTTTCCTTGAGTATATTAGTGGTGGAGGTGGGGACAAGGGAAACTCTCATACCTGTTCATATCAGCTGAAAGCAAAACTCTAAAGGATTTCAGCTGTGAAAATTAGGAAATGCCATGAACCACAGACAAGTGATTTTGTCTTGGAGGCTACACTTGCTTTTCGCTTTTACTGTGAATTGTGTGGCCACAAGCAATGAGCCATGTGCAGCAAAAGAAGGAAGGAGATGTCTTCTCACTAGTATAACTTAGATATAGATATAGATATGATGACTTTAGTAGCAAGCCAAGACACGATTTATCTGACTAAATGTACACATCTATAATATAGTCACCCTAAGCTCTCTTTGCTGCTATCGAATATCAAGTCAGGATAATAAGTTTCATCTAAGACACAATTTATCTATCTTAAAGTAAATGCCTAAAACACATTAGATTAATCACGCCTTACAACCAAACTTACTATAAAACCAGCTTACAGTATAGTCATCTGCACATAAACGTTTAAAGCTGGGTTAGAAGAATCCTTCTTGGCAGCAAGTATTGAGGCATCTCTTGACTCCTTAGCTTTGCACCTTCAGTAAATGATTATTTATGTGATGGACATCTCGGGCTTTTTCCTCCTCTCTTGAATTTGCTTGTAAATAAAAGCTAGACATGGGTCACTTCTATTTATCAGGAGCACATGCAAAGTTCTGCCAGTTATATTCTTTCCTGGAAAGGTGACATACATGGGAAAGTTTATTACTATTTCTTATTGGAACATATTTTTTTTAGCTGTGATTTAGTTTCCCTCTTCTGTCACCTTAACAAGAGTAGCTGTGAAAAATGTTGCTGTTCTACATCCTACTGAGTTGGATATGGCAAGATCCCTCTGAGCACTTTCCAATCACTGCAAGTGGGGACTCTGCCAACCCTCAGAGCTCGTACAAATGATGTACTACTATCTGCTCTGGGTATCAAAACCAGCCATCAGTCATGCAGCAGCCAAAATCTGAACTGGATACTGCAGAAGAGAGAAAGGAGAAATATAGCCATCCATAACACTTCTCAGTAGTAATCCTGATGGTAATGTATTTTAAAGTTGAAATGTCTTTGTCTTCACCTTCACAGGAGATGCAAGTCTGAGTCCCAAAAGCTCTGTGTTGCAGACCCATATATGTATCTTCTCGAATTAAGTAATTAGTAATTTTGTGCAAAAAATGCACAATACTGCTGGCTCTGCCCCCATTTAAAACAATGATGTTCTACAGCAAAGGAGCTTTTTAAATTAGAAAGGATGTTATAAAGATTTTGGCAGTGAAGTGAGGACTCGATAGACTTGTGAAACCTATAAAATTAGGATACGCATTTCTTTAGAATTTGGATAATATTTCCCTGCTTCAAAGAGGTACTCTAACAATAATCAATTGATAGCATAAGGTGATGAGAAACTTCACAGGAACCCAACGAATGTGTGGAATTATCCCTTAATTTTAGAGTATTGTTCGTAAAATCAAGATCATGCCTATTAAGTTGCCTCTCTTATTGTTGCTTTTATGAGAGTTTAATTTTGGCAAGCATTCCTTACCTGAGGGATAGCTTTTTAAAACATGATTGTCCCTCTCTGATTATTAAGACCACAGTTCACTTTCAGCCAAGATGATTATTGAAAAAGGTTTGTTTAATTTCCTGCCTCTAAGCTGTCCGCATGGATTGAAAAAAAAAGAATCCCATTGCATTTAATTTGACACAAATCAATATGATTGACAGGCTTTTCTACAAAAGTGTATAATATTAAACACTCTTGCTGCCTGAATTGTCTCTAACAGTCTGTGATTTAAGCTGGTTCCAGTCAGGGCAGGCATGTCATTTCCCAGGGAAGGTAGATTATAGTTTTGGCACTAGACCTACTTGCCCAGATTTCCTCTTGCAGGTCTTCAAAAGTAGCACCATTTCTAAAAGGGCATAGTTGAACAGGGCAGTCCTGAATGATCAATCTTTTTGTAAGATCAGAGCAATCACTTCCTAATGGAGCATCTAGGAGAAAGGAAGTACTGGAGGATGGAATATGCAAAAGCATATTGAGTGATGCTCAGTAGATGCATAGGGGAATGGATACAGAGAGACATTTAAAGATGGAGTTGCAGAGCTTGAATTATTCAGTGTGGAAAAATAGCTGACACTACTCAAGTTATAAAAGAAAGAAAGTGAAGATATAGGAGAATATTTACCTTTACAGGAACACTGGAGAGCCTAAGGAGTGAGACAGGAGTGGGGTAGAAAGAAGAAAAGTGGGTGAAGGGGGTAAGGGAAGAGAAAAATACAATTGATTAGAGAGCATCAGATATTTCTTGAAGAATTTAGCAGTTAGGCAAGAATAAACCAGGCAAAACAAGTACACCCAAGAAAGAATCCAATGATAATATGATACCACTGACTTAATATGAATAATTCTGATTAGTTGTGTAGTTTCAAGTTACTGCCTCAAGATTTGCCTTCTTTGGAAAAATCCATTAAAATATAATCATACAGTTTAAGCATATCCTGGAGCCTAACCCCACTATGCCTTGCTACTGATCTAGAGAATGGGTTAAAGCCCTTTACTCCCTGTCTGCTACTGGAAACACACACAGGACAATTTTAATTGGGAAGCTGACAAAGGAGAAGTGGGGACCAGGAGTGACAAGGGACTTTGCACAAAGCTCCAGGCCTGCAGTAGTCTGTGGACATATTTAAAGAACTGATGACATTTGATGCACTCCAGTGCTTTTCAAAGACAAATCAAATTGCTCTTTAGAAGAGTCTTTATGAACCGAGGAGGATTTATTGGTAGAAAGAGTATGATCACAATCAAATATAGGGAAATCCTCTCATTTCTCCCTCTGCCCATGCTTTGTTATGAGAATACTGCCAAGTTCAAAATGGAAATAGTCCTGTTCTGCACTGAACCTCTCTTTGTCTCCTCCAGGCAGAAAGAGTATTTTAAGATGCTTTGGGAGAATCAGGTTCATTTTTTACTTGTGTCTGGCATATTGTTTTTCATGCAGAGGTAATGACCTCATCTTCCCTTTTGTAGTACCAGTTTAGCACCAAAGCTATCAGTTCCCCAGCCTCCCTATGCACAGCTATATAGTTGTATTTTCCCTTCATGAGGCCCTTGAATTTCCTGTGTTATGTTACAACATACCAGAAAGCTCCGTTAGCAAGCTACCAGGAAATACACTATGGAGTAAAATTTGGTTCAGAATAACCCTGTCCCTACATCCTTCAACCGTGTTCCAGGTGTTTTCCTTCCTGATTTAGTTATAGAATAAAATATTCCTGCAGGAAATGGCTTGTGCTGATCTATACAGTCGTATAAATGTCCTGGTGGCAGAAGCAGCAATTACAGCTGTTATGATAAAATGCTTGCTGCGGTAACATTTCTCCAAGAAATAAGATGATTTAAATGTATTCCTCTCTGTCATTCATGTATGCCATTAACTGCCTAAGAAGAGATTAGATTACAATGTATTCTGTGGCATTTCTTGATCGAATCACTGGCTTCAAGCAAGGTTTTGTTCCATGGACTCAAAAATTCCATGTTACTTTGTAGCCATGTAAATAAAATTATTCATAAAACAGCAGTTAGGAATGGAACAGGGCTTTTCTCCTTGACAGTTTTAGAAAATACCAAAATCAATTGCTTTTCTAAGCTCTCTTCCCCTTCCCCTTCCCCTTCCCCATCCCTTTCCCTTTCCATTTCCCTTCCCTTTCCCCTTCCTTTTCCCTTTCCTTTTCCCTTTCCTTTCCTCTTCCCCTTCCCTTTCCTCCCTTCCTCCCTTCCTCCCAAAGACAAATTCTCAACTTCACAGAGAAAAAAAAAAAAAAAACAGAACAAAAGGAACAAACAAAGCCTGGGCTGTGACGCCCTGACTGCTTACTAGAAGGCTGGAGAGCGACCTTGAGGCTACAACTGTTCGGCTGTTGGAAAGCCCGACAGGAAAAAACCCAGGAGGCCACAGATGTGAGTGCGAGTGTGTGAATGGAGTGGAGCCACCCTCCCACACAAGAGGATTGCCATCAGAAGTATGTACTCTGTATGGGAGGAGAAAAAATAATCTGTTTGGTAGATCACTACGGAAACCCAGCTACAGTATCACTGCCAAAGTACAGAAGACAGTACAGTTTGTGACTATGACTCAGAATGACTAAAGCAGAGGTCTTTAAATTATGTTGATAAAGCAGGAAAATATAAAAAAAAGAGGAAACGTGCTTTTAAAAAATGATCTAAAGAAATATAATACTCCCTTTTCGCATCACCGGGAAATGTAACTATATGTTATTTCATGCCTGCAGTGCATTGAGGTTACAGAAACTAGAAAGAAATGTGCTTCATAGAGCATGCTACTTTAAATTCTGTTTTACTCACAATTCCTAAACTGTAAGCAATCTGTCTATTTAGAAATCCTATTTCAAGAGGTCTTTTCTTCTCTGTGATACCTTCAAATTGTAACAGTGTGGAAAGGGACATTGCATGGGTGCATGTGTAAATGCAAATTAATTTCCTTTGGAAGTCTGCTTTGCCCTTTGCTTTTACTAGCATTGTCCAAACTGTCAAGATTATAAGGATAAAAACTGCACGTCTGCAGCCTCCCAGTTGTACCACATATAGGCTACAGTTATAGCTTAATCTCAGATTGTTACTGGATTAAAATTTGCATGCATAATTGCAGAACAATTATTCTCTGAAACATCTGAAATATTCTGGGATTCATAGATTGCATATAGCTTGCCAGAAACCATGATTTCTGTAATATCGTCTCAGACTCAAAACAAAACCAAATCAAAAAGAAACAGAGTAAACACAGCAATTTTCCTTATATAATAGGTTATTGGATTCACTGTAAAGTCTTTTTATTAAGGCAGTTCTGCTCTGTGGCATGTGATCTAAGAAAATGATATTTTATTATGGAAGAGATAGGAATATATCTTTGTTTTTCAGGCTATAGTTTCACTTACTTTTTTTTTTTTTTTTCCCCTCAGTTTTATCATGTATTATTTACTGCAACACCTTAGTCACAAAAAGAAAGAGAGTGTCGAAATCCACAAAGATTTGGCCATTTAACAGTTGACAATGGCAGGCAGCATGTAAACATAGCTTTTATAGAGTTCTTTAACACAGCAAACAGATAGCAGATTATTGGATAAAACTTCCACCAGTAAAAAGCATATTGGCCAGTGGTGGATCTGTTTGTCTGTTCTTGTTAACAGAAGTGCAAACATCCTGAAAAATATTGTTCTGTACCTTGTGACTGTGTATATTGTACATTTTATTATTCAATTCTTTTGGCTGGTAGCTTGAAACAGATGGGACTCCTAGAAAATAAATATTTAACCCAGCAGGCCAGTAGCTAATGTTTGAAATCATATTTAGTGGAAGTATAATGGCATTTATGCCATTGATAGTTATACGAACCTTATGTGTAACATTTCTACCTAGCCTTCCATTTTCATTTGTTCATAATTTTATGAAAATGTGCCCTTTGTGGCTGAGAGTTTCCTTACTTTGTTGACCTCAAATATATTCTTTATGGAAGGTTAGAAGAGAAAGAAAAATCTTTTCAGCTGTTTTTTAAGAAATGTGAAGTTGGAAAAATATGCTCTCCTTTATGCTTTTTTTTCTTTCTTTTTGCATCCTTCAAAAATTACTCCCTTTAAAATTAAAAAAAATTAAAAAATAAAAAAAATAGTGCACTTGGTGAAATGTCACTTTTCCTAGCTGGAATAAAAATAACAACTTAAAGGCATAATTAAATAATAGAGTTTTAAATCATTGAAATTCTCATGCTGAGCACCTCAGTGGGTACAAGTAAAAAGACAAGTGTATTAGCAAAGCCATCTGATGTAAAGCAGTATGACTACAGTGAACCCACAACAAATATGTCAATTTACATACTGTGCTGAGCTGAGTCCAAGGGCCTGTTGAGCTTCCTCTCATTTGTGAATATCATATTGCATCTCCTTCTTTGCAACAAACAAGCCAAGAATGCTTCCATATTGTTAAGATTTTGCATTTGTGAGGGCAGGGTTGTGAAGGACTTATTGAAACACTTGTACAAATTTTTTTTTTAGAGGGTTTTTTTCAGATAGCATAGGCCTCTACCTTAAGGAATTGAGTTCCTGTCCCATACTATCACACCGCTGCATCATTCAGATTTCCATTTTCACAGGGTGTAAGACTTAACCATGGAAAGAAGCTGTTATAGGTCATCCGTGAGGCTAGGAACTATGACAGTAGTCAAGGAGTGCAGGAGTGTTCCTTCCAGGAAAAAGTGACTACCTGGTTCTCCAGTAGTTATGTTCTTGTTCCCAACTCATGTCAGAAGAAGAAGGAGATTGGCCGTGGCAATCATTAACACCCCTAATATTCCCCACAATATAAAGGTTATCCATGTAGTGAGACAGTCAAACTTTCTGCCTTCCAAATACAAGCTGGGTCTAAATATCTAAACATAAGACAACAGAGATTCCCTAAGCTTCATTTTTGGAGTACACCTTGTACTTTGCTCAGATGTTACCACAGTCCTGGACTCGCTACAAGATTAAAACATTCACTGTGTTTTGAACACTGCAATTTCAAAACTTCTTATCTTATGTGTTTGACAATGCAGCATTTTGTGATGCAAATGTTGCAGACGTAGGAACCCCGTATAAAAGTCAAACTTTGGTTTCTTGATTGCAACAATGGGCCCAAAAGTGTGGAAGGTAGGAGGAATTAGGCTTCTCCCTTGATTACACAGGGTGTGCTGGCTGTAATTACAATTACTACATTCTACTGAATAAGCTCCTGGATAGCATTGGTAGCCAGCCCCAGGCTACCAACTGATGTCTTCATCACACCTATCAAAAGCATTTTAAATATAAAAGCACCTCTATCTTTTAAATGTATCATACAGCAGCTGGGAAATTGCCTTTGTTGGGCATAATTCTTTCTTTTTGTGTTTTCTTTGTAATAAATAATATTCTTAGAAAGGATGTCTTAGGTTTTCCTGTCACATTCATGTTTTGAGTTACTGAATCCGTACACCATCACAGCATTTGCATATGCGGTTTACTGTGCAGTCATTTGTTTACCAGTTAGTGGAAACTTGAAAACTTCAATCTACAAAAATATAATGCAATTGACACAAAGAGAATGAGAGAACTATACAATAAAATCAGGGTTGCACAACTGATCACCCAATCTTCAAAGGCAGCAAGAAACCAATCTAGTGGTTGTGGCTCTCTGTAAAGATTCGGCCACTGAAGGGTTGAAATGGATGGACAAGTATGGCAGAGGCTTAGGTGTGTACAAAGCTCTAGCAATCTACATTAGCAGCAAATTCAGACCAGTCATCTATTTTCTGTCTTTTCAGGTGACGAAACATGTGATGTGGCAATTATGTTATCAGTGCTTTTGCTAGAGAAAAGAAAAAAAAAAAAAGAAGAGGAAAAAGAGAAGAAGCCATTTTCAAAATCTAAATCTACATTAGTTAAAACTCCTACAGAAGTCTCAAAATATTCCTGCTTCTTATTGAAATCTATAAGCTGGCATTTATGTCAGTAATAATAGAATTGTGCTGTATTTACTTCACTTATAGCATGATGCTTCAGTTCTCCAGGGATATACTTCACTGTCAATTCACATTAGGCCATTAGAGCAAAAACAGCTTTGCTAACTTTGGATGGAAAATAATTTTCTACTTTTGTTTCTATGGTTAATGTACAATAAAGGGTTTTGCTTTGAAACACGGTACATTTTTTTCATCAGTGATTGATATTCTGTGCTATATAACCAGCTAGACACACAAAGGGTTCAGTTCTCTCCTCTTTTTATGATAACGTCACATCCATGAACAGTCTGTAACATGTCAGTCCTGCTGCCTCTCTTCACATCAACATCTCAGTTCCTGTTGTCTCAAGAGAGAACACAATATCACCAATTATTTGAACTTTAGAGAAGAATAACTAAATTCTAGACTCTGCTTGTCAGAGTTAAAGCTTCTTGTGAAATCAGAATTGCATATTTGTATACATCATTATTGCTGTTGAAAATTGCTGAGTGAACTAAATGAAATAAAATATTTTTTGTGATCTTGGTATGTTTTTGAAGGTTTTGTCATAGATCTGTTATTTATTTTAGTAGTCATTTAGACCTCATAAATATAATAACCATAACAGGACATGACTCATGACTGTAAGACTCATAAATTAAGATAACTTATCTTTTGACCCCTTTACAGAATATCTGCTCCTTTAAATCACTGCACCAAGTTTAATTTACTTTATATTTTTCTCTGTTTTCACAAAGAACTATTTTCATGGGGATGAGGAATATGTGAATGAATAAATTAACACAAACTACTTGCTTCTAGGGAAATTAACAATTTTTTTCTTGCTGGGAATAATAGAACCTATATCCTTCCTAGACAATCACATATATTAAGAGTACATCTTAAATCTACTGTATATAGTTCTGCTCCACATTTTAAATGGAAATGATCAATTGATTTTTATATTTGTAATTTTTTGGTCTCATGAATTGCTTTAGAGAGAATTTATTGTGCAGTATGTGAAATGAAGCTTGTTTTACCAATATGCTAAAAGTAAACCTGGATAAATTATTCATTGTCAAAACATTTAGTTGCAAATGTAGCCCTTTTCTTATTAATTAATCATAGACACCCTAGTCCTAATTTGTAAAATATATGAACTAGGCCTAATTCCCCATTTTGTTATATTAGCTGTAGGCTGATGAACTAAAATAGAGAAATATATTTATAGTACCATAGGGTTACAGAATTATTTAAAGGAAAAGAATGCTTTTTGTTCATTAAAACTTTGTAAATAATGCTTATTGCACTTATTTGTTATTTGCAAATTGTTTAATAACAATGCTTGCAAGTTAGTGCTTTTGGTGAGTGCAGCTGTTCACTTTGTCTCCATAGATTCTGTTTCACCGTATGGATTGTTGTTTTCTAAATGAGACTTTTTAAAGCTAGAAAGAAGTCATTAGGACCAATAAAGACTCTTGGAGTTAACTTTCATGTGGATAGACTTTATTTGTGTTTAACTCTAGGATTCAGGGCTTTTTCTCAACTGCAGATGCAGTTCTGTATGAATAATGGCCATTGCAATCTCACAGAGCAATCAGAAACTCAACTCTTGCCCTTTCTTTGCAGAAAGACGTGTAAGCCAGTTTTTACGCTGTATGCAGAAAGAGAAAACAGAAAGAGAAAACAGAAAGAGAGAGACAAAGAGACTGAAAATAGAGAAAAAAGATTGAGTAGTCTGTTATTTACTCTCTGTTGGCATGTTTCATATATAATTTCAGCAGTTGTATCTCAGGTTCTTAGCTGTCAACACCTTAATGAAATATTCAGTAGATCAAATTCTGTCTATACCTTAGCACACATGTAAGCAAGGATTGAATCTTGATCAGTTTTACTTGCAAAAATATGGATGTTTTCCTCTCTTGCACTTATTATCATTATTATTATTATTATTATTATTATTATTATTATTATTACTCTAACATGAAAGCTATTTAAATTAAAGAACTTAATGTTGTAGAAGGTCTTGGACATAAAATAGAACTGATTTTTTCTAATCTATATACCTTTCCACAAGTACTGTTTAGGAACCAGTAAGTATTTAGGTTGTTTCATATGTTGGATTTTGACTTAAGCTTCATCCTGTGTCTGTTGATGGTATGATGAAGTTCCCAGTAATATATGCATGAAGCACTATACAATCAATTCTTGTTTCCCCTTTTGAGGGACTGGGAATGTGCCTGCAGCAGCTTGTCATGAAGTCCAGCATGCGTCACTTACCCTGTGGGGAATGAAGAAGAGACTGCCAGACCTATAGCTCCTACCTCCCTCCTCTGAAAGTAAGGTATTAGTAACTTTGCAATTGGTGTTTCTTCTACACTCCAGCTTGACTTTGTGCATTATCAAGATGCATATTCATGTGAGGGGAGGAATATCGGCAACATCTCTGCCTATATTTCTCAAGAGTGAAGAACTTATTGTGGTAGAAGGACAAAAAATGGACTATTAATTGAATTGTTAAAGCAAAAATTCCTGAGGGCAATTTAACACCTAACAGTTTTCTAAACAAGAAGAAGAATGTGAACTTTTATCGTTTGCTTTAGAGTATCAACAGTTCAAACAGCTAAGAAAATGTACTTTGCTACACCTTCCAAATATAGAGGGTGTAAGTACACATTAGACACATACTTTGAATTACTGATAGCTTGGGCTTTACACAGCTAAAGAACAAAGAAATACACTGAGAGATCATCTGAATCATGTTCAAAATAAAACACTCCCTGTACTTGACCCTAGAGATTTATAGTTGCATTCTTTAGCTTATCCCAACTTTTGGCAACGTTCCTAATTTATGAGTAATACCCCTGTGAAAACCTTGAGCCTCTTGCTTTTATGCAGTAAGGCTAGTCAATAATTCATGAACGGGATTATTTCTTGCAAAAGTAAAATTTTTTTTTCCCAGGACCCAATTTTAAAACCAGAAATATATGAGATTAGACATTAACTAAACCAATAGAAAAACATATAGCTTTTTGTGCTCTGTTTTAGTATTGCTTTTTTAATTGAAATATCCTATAGCAACATAAACCAATGTTTTGAAAGTACAAAGACACTTAAATAGAAGTTTGCTTTTCAAGAGCACTGAGCACTTGCAATATAGCAGCATTATGAGAAGTGACTGCTCAGTATTGTTGTAATGAAGACTGCTAAATTCAGAGACTGTGTTTGAACAACCTGTCTCTCAGCATCCAGAAGCAAAATTGAATTAAAGGACTCCCTCCAGTCAAAAAAGCCTCTTGCAGGTCTCACAGAGGGCTTTCAAACCTGCCATTTGAGTAACAACTTTAAAATTGCCAACTTTTTTTCCCTCATAGATGAAGGGAAGAGGAAGGTCAATGGTGGCACCTTTCTTCATTTAGGACCATCAGTTATGAACTTTTGCTTCCTACAGAAAAACAAAAAAACCCAAACACCTGCCTGCCCCATTTTCTCCACTTCAGTGTGCTCTAATTGTTGCCAAGAAGAATAGAAATCACTAAGGAGGTATTTAAAAATTGTCCTGTACTTCAAATCCCCATTTCACCTGCCTCAGAACAGGAATCTGAATCCAAGTTTCAGATGTCCTATAGTAGCAATTTAATCTGCAGAGTATGAACTATTTGAGACTCCTGAAGTGTCTCCTGTTGGATTTTTTCAACATCATATACCAGATTAAATATTCATTGGTACAAGAATTTGAACATTTCCTCTTGCTAATAAATTACCCTTACATTACATAGTTACATACTTTCTGCCTCTTCTGGCTACCACTCTTTCCCTCTCCTCTCATTTTGCCAGCCAGCGATTATTTATTATTTCATACTGATGTAAATTCAAGTGGGATTTGAAGAAAGAAGGCATGCTATGAGCCACTTAAAAACCCACTTCTTGCTTAACTCTCTCTATGGATCTAACCTAAGATACATACATTTCCATGTAGGTACCACGCTGGAGAGGAGTTTTAGACAAAGGATCAGACTATAATTACTTTCAGAATGTGTTTTCTAAAGCAAGTAAAAAGACATTTTTCTTAGTGGCATGTTTCATATTTAGTTGCAATACTTTTCATAATAAACCACAACAAAAATATTATAATTGTATGAGAAGTTTGAAGAGACCAGAATTAAGAATATCGGAAACAGATACTATTGACATGGACAGTGAATTAGCATTCATTTGAGAGGTGTCTTACTTCCCATTTAGTAATGACATTTGACAAGTAAGGTGGTGCTTTGAATGAGGGAAGATACTATGGTCTAGCAGATTATTTGAAATTACATTTGAAGTCTGAATTAAAGTCCTTCTGAAGTCAATTAAAACACTATCATTGCCTCAGAACATTATGGATTAAGGTCCCAAAAACTGCCACTTTTCATTATTATCAGTTCAATATTTCTTTTCAGATAAAAATTATGATGTTTCTACTGTTATTTACTGTAAAAATAGAGCCATCATTGACTTTACTTTTAGGGATCTTTCCCTTTTCCTAGTCTTCTGTAGACCTTCTTTGCTGTCACTATTAGGCAACACTCCAGGTTGTGCAAACAGCTGATATGAATACTGAGAAAGCCTAAATTTTCATTGAAAGTGACAGCAACCTTCTTCCATAAACCCAAACCCCCGAAACCTGTGTCTAGAGCAAAAACTTAAAGGCTGATCTAGTCCCTGAAAAGAGCAAGCAACATTAGAATTCAAAAATCCTTGAAGTCCAGATAAGGCTTCAAGGGCTTCAATACTCCCTATTGCATGGAAACTACATCTGACAAGTCCAAGGGCTGTTATTTTGTCATCTGCCTCCAGGAAGCTGCCAGAGTGAAAGGCAGGATTCTCTGAAAGTTTGCCCAAAAGACATTCCATCTTCTGTTTTCAACAAACTGGCCTTTTTTTTTTAAACAAAATGCCATTCTCTTGGAAAATTTCTGCCTATCTCTTGTAAAACAATTGCTGTGTAACTTCACTAATTTCCTCTATCTGATTAATTTAGTCAGAAAACATTCACACATGCCATTGCCATTTATTGATCTTCAGTGAGGTTCATTAGAAGTTCTAGTTAAATGTGAGATCTAGTTAAATCTTTCTGAAGAAACAAAACAAAACAAAAATAAACCAAACAATACTGGTTTCCCAAATAAACAACCAAAAGGTAAGCCTGATATGCTGCAGTACCTTCTGCAGAATTAATTGCTTAGCTCACTTTCATCTTCTTCAGCATGGACATTCTCCATGACTGGACTATACTTTCAGTATGCTCCAGAGCAAGGGACCTACTGCACTAGGAGATGTGGTAACTAACACACATGAACTCAGTCCCCAAGGAACAGTGGGAGCATGAGATACATGAGCAGCTACTTTCTTGCTACACACAGGTACACTAAGTACTGCAGCAAAAATTTAGAATGGAAAACTTAAGTTTCTGACTGCAAAAGAGGTATGTTTTATCTAAATTTTCTGTATTTAATGTTTGTCTCTAAAAAGTTAACAGATTTATAGGAAAATATGGTAAATATGTGTATTTATATTTCCATCAAAACATTCTACATCAATAACAATAATAATTCCAGTCCTCTTCACAGATCTGAAAGTGAAGAGGAGCTGTCTAACTCTGGTTTGTGAAAGTTTTTTATTTGGTATACAATAGGTATTATTTAGATAATTCAAAAAAATATATGTTTTTATTGACTAGTAAATGTCCCTTTTTTGTCTTTCCATGAAATCTAATGTTACCGTGATGATTTTAGTCCAGAAATGTATGCACATAGCTAAGAAATAATTTCAAAACCAGCTAAGAAACCTAAATCAAATTAAATCTCTCTTCTAAACTTTGTTTCTTGTAAAAAGTGGCACAAACTGATACCAGCAACCTATTTGCTTCCCATTTTGTTACTGTTTGATCTGCAAATACATGTTCACAGTGGGTCTAGATTTTCCTGATTTGAATAAGAAGAAAATATAATTTGATCCATTACTATTTACATAACAGAAAAAAGTATTTTGAAAACTATAAGAATTTCCTAATTAATTTGTAGCAGTTTCTTTCTCATGAACTTGCATGGGATCAAAACAGGATTTGAAAATCCTAAGAATTATTGCAAAGATTTCTTCAACTGAGGAAACTGAGTCTGCAGTTAATTTTAAGCATGTTTGCCTAGATTAAACAAGTTAGGAATTTCCTAATATAAGACATGTAAATCTAGAGAAATCTACAAAAAGAAGATTTTTTTTATTAATTTCATATGGAAATGGTTTCTTATGAAAACTTTTTAGCCTAGAAATTACTATATAGAGGACACAATTACTTAACAGAAACATTTAAATGTACCAGAATGTTTTTTCTTCATCATTACCAAGTAGTTGTTGCTAACGAGTTAAATAGCAGCCAATGTTGAAATGTCCTTTGCTTAATTGAGCTGTTGTCTTTCTTATTTGTGCTAGATTCTTATTATATGAACAAGAAGTATCATCCTAACCCTGCTGCAGATAAATTTTTAAAGTTCTGTCACTTTTCTTTTTTTACTTCCAGCCCTTTGCCTCTTTTCCTGAAATTACACAGAGCCATTACTTACCTCATGCAGAAAGGTAGCAAAGGTGAAGAGCTTATTCCAAATCCAGGGGCCTACACTAGAATCTGATAAGGAAGAGTTGCTGCTGGCCAAGAATAGAGGATGGAGTCTCATATGGTGATGGCTGGAAAAAAACTGTGTCGAAGAAGGCCAAGGAAGAAGGAAGGGCAGATGGTCCATGCCAGAATATATTGTTGCAGTTCTGATGTCACATACAATTTGTCACTTAATTCTACTTGTGCTGTATCCTGTCATGTTTCCACTGACTTCAGTGGCTGACTGACACCTATAAATCAAAGGTGTGAACATTCTAACCTTCCATTTGAGCACTTTGAACTTAAAATCATCAACATTATCATCAAATAATGTCCCTGAAGTAGTTTATCACCTCTGCAAAGGCAACGTCTTTCACTGAGCAACATAGCTCAAACCTTCACAAAGGTATTCTCAAAACCAATTCAGAACCACAGAGTTGGTATCTGAGGGATATTCCTCTCACTTAATTTTAGCCACCTAAATGTTATTTGTCTAAGTCTAAATGATTCAACCAACCTCCACTATAGTCAATGGAAAAGAATGTTCACCTTGAGAGTGCCATAGATGGCCTTGTAAAGTAGGTGTATGGGTTGTTGGGATCAATCATATTCTGAAGGCAACTTTCAGTTGGCTAAAATTAGTGAGAAGAATGCATTGGTTTGCAAATCTAAGTTCTTATGTATTCTGTTTAATGTAGTAAGACAAACCAAACCTGAATTGAGCCTTTTGACTGATGCTTGGTTCGTTTACACTTATATCTGGGCTCTTCACCCTGAGCCTTTATGGTCGGTGGAGATCTGAGAATTGTGAAAACAGTAGTCATTAAAGTCCAGGGTGCTATTTAGTTCATTCTAAGTAGGCAGATAAAGTAGATCAAATGGATCATGGCCTAAAAGTACCTATATCTCTCTGGCAATTATAAGGGGAGCCTGGAGAACCTAAGTTAGCGACTTCCCAAAGAGTGTAAACCAACATGGACTGATATTACTTAGCAATTTTTCTTGTAATCCTTGTTCAGATCCTAAATGCCCTGAATTCCTCCTGGCTTTCCCATGTAGCACTTCTTTTTTTCATGTTCAGCCTAGTTAAGATAATTAAATAAGATGCGGATGGTGTGGTGTCAAAGTATACCTGGACTCAAACACTGAAAAAGCTAATGTTTAAAAAATTTTCCCTTTTCACTTTTAGTACTTAGTTTTGAATAACAAATGACAGACAATGTAAACACTTAAGAGAATCATGGTGAGTACTCTGAGGATAAATCCACAGCACATGGATATTCCTTCTTGGACTTCTGTTTCCTTCTCAAGTTATTCTGCAATTAAAAATCATTAGTACAGTGCGAACAACTGAACGAATGACCATTTGTACAGGATATGGAAAAGGAACATTCAACATATTCAACTCAATTATAGTGATGATGAG
>VZTQ01011579.1:0-48960 GCA_013400755.1 Pelecanoides urinatrix
TCTTTTCCAACTTAACTAATTCTGTGCCACCTCTCCCCTCGAAAGTCATCCACACTCTGCTCCGATTAAACTCTTATTTTAATAATTCAAGCATTACAGTCTACCAGCCAGCCACCTGAGAGCATGTGTTTGAGGGCAATCCCTCCAAGAAGGAGGGAAAGAGATGCCTCCAGGTCTGCTCAGACACAGCTTTTGGCATTGGACATGGACTGCTTCACTGTCACTTCTATAATTGCTGCTATTATCATAAGTGAGTCAAATCATACTGTTATTTTCCTCCTCTTGGGTGTCTGGTAACACACTCAAAACATCCCCTCGCACACCTGCGGATCTGCACTTCTGATGCATTCATGGCGAGAACTGAAGTTTGAGTCTCAGTCTGTAATAATATTAAGCTTACTCCTACTCAGAATACTGACAAGACAGCTTTTTCCCTTTTTTAACCTCAGGGTATCTGGGATCAAGATATTCCCTGTTGCAGTCCTTGTGCTATTCTACAAAAATCACAATGTCCACAAGCTCGGACCTCACCCACTTAATTTAATTTTCAGGTCTCCCCCATTCATACATTAAAAGTTTGATTAATTCTGCCAGTGGAAGAAACCAAGTATTACAGCTCTCTGCCAAACTGCAGGAGGAAAGCAGTTACTTTTCAGGAATGTCACCCAGCCGTGTGCTAAGCTGGCTGCACAACCAGCCCTCCCTGCTTAGCCCCGCAATTTATGCAGGAGCTCTGGCTTGCTCCTGGGAGTGGGATGATAGTGCTCCAGCTCAGCTAAAAGACATCTTCTGGGCAGACTTCCCATAACGGAAAGTCCTCCTGTGCTACTCCAAGTTACAATATTGGGCAGTATTTATCTACAAATAATGTTTTCCAGTAAATACTAAAAAAGTATCTGCTGTTGAATGTCACTGCAGTTTTTATTTAAGAGCAATTTTTCCCGACAAATTGCAATGCATTTTCAATGCTCAGTGTCCTCAACTCCACATGGACCTGAAACCAGGTGACAGTCACCCACACACTGCTTGGCCATCAGCCTGCAAGCCCTGCCACGTGCCTGCTTCTGAGTCACCTAGTTCAGAAAGACATTTCCAAACATCTGAGCTAGATCTGTATACACATCTCCCAGTGAGATTAGGAACACATCTTAGTTTTGCAAGTCAACACCGTTACTCTAAAACCTTCACATAAATAAGCAGCCACCTGCATTTTCCAAAAACGCCTTTTACATATGCAGCATTTTTCCACTTCCTATTCAGTCTTCTGCCATTGCAAAAATTTCAGATACCTACTAAAAAAAAGGCAGATTCAACACCAGCTGTACAGATGTGCAACACAAATCAAACCATTGGAGAACTCTGAAAAGCAAGTACATTTTAAAGCAATGAGGAGGGTAGGCTAGTAACTCTGTAAGGGAGAAGGGAAAAATCCCAAGTCCAGCTAAGCTAAGGGGCTGAGCTCACCTTCTTACATCTCTGAGTAACGGCATTACCTCCAAATGAATGTTTGAGAAAGCAAGATTCAATACAGGGCCAAGCACGCTAATGTGACAAATACTTTGAGTATCTCACCTGCTGTGGGCATGCATTATTTCTTGATAACACCTGCAAATTGTTGACCTGGACTGTAATACGTGCTGGTGGTGACTGTGGATTTTCTTTCCTCTTCTGTCTTGATGGGTTCATTTTGAAAGATCATATGTGCATTCTGACTAAGTGACTTTTCAGTATCCTCTATTTTAGCTGGTTTGTATTTGAAAAACACTAAGCAGTTTAAAGTGCCTGAAAAGAAGACTGCTTTTTCTTCTTTTCTAAGCAAGTACTTCTAACTTACTACATTTTGTTTCTCTGCAGACACCAGGGAGGTGGTGACTTGAAATCCAAGCTACTGTTGATGGCATAGGGGTTGAGAGGGGGGTGAGAAGACAGAGCAGTGACCTCCTGGATAACTCTACAGCCTGTTTCTCGAGCTGTGCCTGGATAAGTATAGCTTGGAGCTCAGATATGACTTGCAGCCATCCCTTCCTGATAAAAAAAAAAACCAAAGATTTTTGGGGAAACTGTTCAAATAGGGTTATCACTGACTAAGATAAAACCCTACATCTTTTCCTGCCATACCAAAGAAGCTGGCAATACTAACTTTTCTTCTATAATTTTATTTAAAGTAATGTCTAAAACATAAGTAAATGAAAAAATAATGGTGTGCAGTAGGGTTTCTGGCAAATTCTCTACTGATTCTCTGGGCAGCAGTCTCTGCTCCTCAGGGAGATTTTCCCTTTTATCACTGATATTGCACAGCAAAAGTGATACCCCAGGAGCAGGGAGACTTTCCCTCCGTGTAACTTTACCAGAGCTATTCCTCAGAAAAAAGAAGCTGATACCACTTTCCCTTCAGGTGCTTTTACATCAAACGAAATCCCTCAAAAGAAACCCAGATAATTAAAAAACCCCAGCTGTCCATGTGTATTTCATAACTCTCTTTCCATTCCAAAGTCTTTCCAGTTTTCTTTTGCAGTGATTACAAAAATCTCAGTCTGCTGTATTGAGATATAACCTGTGGTAACCTGTTATTTCAGGTATGTGTGAAATATATTGTGGTCTGGGCAAGTTGGCTTGTCAGTGGTTTTATAAACAGGGCCAAAGCACTGAATACCTTGAGGTGGAAGTCTGCAATTGATTTCCATTATGAAAACTTTTCCAATAAATAGAATTTTTTTCAAAAGATATAAAATTATGCTTAACACACATTTTTAGATTTTTTTTCCGTTTTTAAAAAAGAGATGCCTTCTGTGTTATAGGCTATCATTGGGCCAAACTTGTTCAGAATGAATCCTGATAAAGCAGAACAAAGGAAAAAACGTCTTGAGAAGCTGCATAGTAGTGCCAAACCTACCTGGGGACTGAAAGGGATGTTTTAAAAAAATATATTTAAAATAGATATCTTTTAATCCCATGAAAAAGAAATACCCTGAACCATTTATTTGGGTCTGGGAGTAAAGGAATGGAGAACTCATTATATGCCATTTATCATGCTGTTAGTGTCAAGTGCAATGATTCAGACAGAGACAATGAGGATGTAAAAAATATTTCCGAAGAGTGGACCCTCTTCAGGGTTGAGGATATTCAAAGAGGTTTTGCCTCTCATTTTAAGGGAAGAAAGCCTTTAACTCCTGGGAAAGTCAGCTGAGAAAGTCCTGTAATAGTAGGCATTCTTAAGTATTTCCAAATATTTATTTGAATTTAACTGTCATACTTAGAATCAAAATGTATTCTTTACTGAATTAGGACACTGCTCTTTTCAATGAAAAATTAAAGCACAAAAATCCAGCAAGGTGAGATGAAAAAGAGAAAAAGTTCCCAAACTTCTGTGTTTGCATAGAGAAAGGAATAAAGCTATTTCCTTACAGAGTACTCTTTAATAATGTGTAGTCTCTCCTGTGTAAATCACAGACTAACCAACCACGCGTGAATGTGTTAAGAAAAAATTATTTCCTTTACAAAGCATAATGATACGATACATGGTGAAGCTGAAGATGGCCTTCTGTCCTACTCAGAAGATGAAAATATCTGGATATCTATGTTTTGTTTAAAACACCGTAACAGAAAAAAAAAAAAAAGGAAAGATAAACTCTAAAATTTTCTGGATAAATAACTTCTATCTGGCATTTAAAACCATGGGCAATGGACTGTGGCTCATGGGTTCCAATTTTAGCGTTGACAGAAATTTGCTGTGTGACCTGGAGAGAAGTCATATAAACCCTCAGGCTCAGCAAACAAATATGTTAATACTTCCCTACAGCACTTCTCAGGTGGCTTTGTGATGCTGAATTAAAGTTAGCAAACACGACTGAGGTTCTTCGTTGGAAGAGAATAGCGGCACCGTATTTTTATTATATTACTGGAGGCAAAGGTGACAGAACGACTGAAATAATAAACTTCAGCCCCAGAGACAGATATTGTACATAAAGTGGAATAGCTGGTTAATAAGGAGTAAAGAGTGTTTGGTATGATGGTCAAAAGGTACTTTAGAAAATGCATTTTTTTATTAAAACCATTATTGACTATGGATGGTGATTTACGATATCATCTCAAGTCAATGGTTTTGTTGAGGTTAAGACAGACCTCCTTGAAAAGATCTCCAGCCTAATAAAACTTAAGTGAGCTATGGAAAAGTTTAATGCCTAAAAAGTCAATTTTAATCAAAGCGTAATTAAAACTATATTACTTTCTCAAGCCTCACAACTCTTACGAGGGGGGCTGCAATTTTGCCCTTAAGTTATGTAATTTGAGTTGTATGAATAAGTATCCTCTTCCTTAGATGACCTCTTTCTTAAATGGCTGTTGTACTTATAGCAGCTATTTTTATTGCTCAGGTTTTTTGTCACCTTGATTAGGAAAATAGCAACATTACGATAATATATTAATCCATTTCTTATCGTCAGGAGCAACAGAGTAGAGACCTGTCTCATGATGTTTGAACACCAGCATGTCTTTGCGTGCAGGTGAGATGCACAGGGCCACCTTCGAAGGTCTGCTCAGCATCCTGGGACTCTGGCTTCTCCCGTGATGTGCCAGGTAAGGGCCAATTCGTCAATCCACCAAATTTTGTCCCTCCGACTTAGTAGATAGGGGTTGCTGCTAGGCAAAATTAAGTGGAGCATTCCAGCTCTGCAGCTCCTTTACATTTTCCTGAACTATCCACCAACGGATGTGTTTGGTCTCTCTTAATGACATGAACATGCCTGATCTGCCCGCTGGTAAACGGGCATGCACTGAGATGCAGGTAGATGAAGGAAGCACTAATATCCTGCTCTCTGTACAAGCACAGTTCCCAGTATTGCACCATGAGTAGAAAAACTAAGCTGCCTCAAATTCATCACTTTTTCAGTTTAGCGTACATCAGAGATCAGTTGGATTTGGTGTAATGTACCGTGTGGAACCACAGAAACGCAACAGAAGTGGGGTGACCTTCTTTACGTGACTGCTACTGGGAATCATGTAATATAATGTACAGAAGGGACCGGGAAAGCTTGAGAACACTGTAGAGAGGTGGCCTTGAAAAATTGAAAGCTGGTCATGTAACATAGTCAAGGACATGCGCACAGAGGCACCATGGATTACCAAGCAGGCAGAGAGCTGGAGGATGCTAGCCTGAAAAAAGTAAATTCCCAGTAGCTAAGCTAATGGAATAGTTCCTTGAGATGTTAATAAAGAGCTCCATTTATTCTCACTGGAGCCAGCCAGGCAGCCACTAGAGGGAGGAATAATCTAGTGCTGCCAATGATTGCTATTTATTACACTTCTGCAATGCATTATGTTTTTCTTAAAGCTCATCTCATGAGGCTTGCAAAACCCTTCCAGATAAAGGGAAAAAACCCTCGAGTTTTCACAATTGGTGAAGAAAGCACACAAACACAAAGTTCAAGGACTTAAGAAACAGAAAGCATATAAAAAAGATGCTGCACATCTATTATATCTTAGAATATATTCTGATTTTTACAGCCCAGATGAATTGTGGATGTGATTTCCAATTAATTAGGATTCATAGGGCAACTTGCGTTCATAGCATTCAGCATATCATTACACAAATGGTAGGATTTAAAGCTTTTTAATGTGCTTTTCATGAATGAACGTATTTTTTTTGGTGACTATAAAGGGCAGGTCAGCACTGGGGTTGAAATAGGAACTTTCCTTCTGTACAGAAACCGGCAACTTGCTAAAAACATTACTTCCGTATTCTTTAAGAATAAAAGAAAGTAGAAACCAAAGAAAAGCCCAACACAATAATACACTCTCAAGGGCTGTATTACCAATCTTGCTCCTTTCACTATGCTAAATATCCATTTATAGCAGGAAGGAAGCAATTTGGATATGTGAAAGCAGGTTTTTGTGTGTACAGCTATTCACTACTCACTAACGAGAAGATATTCAGTAACAGGAAAACGCTAAATACAATTAAAAAGTTGTTTTTATCTAAAGATAAGCAAATAATTAATTAGATAGGTAATTGCTAGATGCTTAGCAGGTCAAATCTTGAAGGTCTGAAGGTCTGAAGGTCTATTAATGGCAAAGTTTGAGTCACATTTTTTCTTCAACTTAGACAAATTCTGCTTAAGCTAACAGGCCCAGTCCTGCCTTTCCAAACATGAAAAAAACAAGCTTAAACTCAGCAGAAGAAAATGGATCAATATTCCTCGTAAGAAAACTGTGGCAAGCTCATGGATAATCTTCTCTGTTGTGACTGCACTAAGAACTCGGGATGTAAGTAGAAAAATGCTCCTCTGCTAGCTCGCATGGGTTTTACTGTCCCTGGCAGCACCATGCTCTTAGTGGGCGATTAGGCTGCCATCAGTACGGGACCATTAGTGCTGCTGTCTGCCCTCTCCAAAGAAGAGAAATAAGGAGACAATAACAGACACAAACGTTTCTTGCAGTCTTCCAAATGGTTTTTCATCAGAAAAGTCACAGGTTTTCCAGGAATAGGCATGCTCAGAACATACAGCGGGAACCCCCTCCACTCAGCCAGACTGTGATTTTCAGAGTGTGTAGTGTGCCTGCTTCTCTGTGCAGCACACACCATGGCAGCTCAGGCTCTGAGATTATTAAAATATCTTTTCCTAGCTCTGAAGGCCTTCCCTATGAGAAAAAAAGAGGCATTTTAAGATTCCCTTCTGCTATAGTGTGAAGGGTAACAAATACAAAGAAAATTTATAGAGATGTGAGTGGGAAGCCATGCATTAGTCTATGTAGGCAGGGTATAGAGGGAAGAGGAGAGGTAGGACTAACTGAAGGGAAGCATGGCTATCTATCATTTACCCCCTGTAAAAGTATCTGAACCATCTCTGGGACATATGTTAGCAATGGGTGTGGGCTGCATGGTGGTAAGAGAGGGGGAGATGTGTCAAGTTATGAGAAGATCGTACCTACGAATTTCAACAGACACAGCAAAATGCAACAAGAGTTACTGTTACTCCTAGGAGTAGTGTGCTCCCCTTTGGGCTTTCACACATCACAGGGAGATCAAATACGTACAGAAGGTGAAAAGAGAGAAGAGAGGATCCTGGCAGCAGGATGTGTGTGGGAAGCACAGTTGAGGAGGAACTACAAGAACTAACCCTCTTATCCCTGGCTGAGGTCTCACCAGCCTCTGCAGCTCTTCCTCCGGCAGGGAAATACAAGGATAATTTAACTTCTTCCTCACACTGTGCCTTGCTGCTCGTGCAATATGGTGGGGCTCTTCCCAGGCATCTCGATGAGCACAGGGAAATGCTGCCGCAAGCCTTGCTTCAGGAGTACAAAACAGGTGTTAAGAGCAAGGGGGCAATGACTAATGATGACTGTATTAGCATTTCTGCAGCCTCTTCAGAAGGCTCTGTAATTGCTGCACTAACTATAGTGAATCAATCCTCGTGACATCCCGATGTGCAGGAGGTGAGTGTTATTATCCCTTTTTACCCAGAGCTGGAGGCACATCGATATCCACAGCTGGGAAGAGGCCAGGCAGGGAGCAGCAGTGGGGGGGCACCCAGCACTCCGTCCTTGGCCCCTGCCCCTGAGGCCACAGCCTACCTGCCATGGAGTCACAGCACGTAGGTGTGGGGGCCAGACTCTCCCACCAACCTGCTCCCCTCTGGCAGAAAAAGGGGCACCACACCTGAGAGTTTTGCAATTTCTGTCCTTCAGTTTAATCGCTTGACTGATCCTCCCCTTCCCTACGTGAACAACGCAAGCCAGGCGCTCGTTCCAGGTGCACCTCTCATGCTCTTTTGAGACCTGAGAAACACCGAGCAGCCAAATCATACCTTAGAGTGCTCCTGAACTGTAATTAACCTTAGTGTATCATTTTATGGAAGAGAAAGCTGTTAAATTTGTCTGAATTCAAAAGAACTTGGAAGAACAGTGGCAAGATAATGTTTTTAACAAGCAGCTTCATTAATTAATGGCAGAGGTTATCATCCGATTGTGTTGGGTAGGAGGCTGACATTTAAAACTCCGTATGTACTTTGTCAGGGGGGGAGAAAAAACCTCCATAGCTCAGATTTTAAATGCTACACTTGAGACTTGTAAACAACCACTGCAGAATCCAGTACTGAGGACCCAGATCCCTATTGCATAGTATTCCCAAGGACTTTGAAACAGTCGACAATAATTTTTCTGTGCATAAAGCAGAAGCTACTATTATGTGGACATCCTATTAAGTCTCATGCCTTAGGGAAAAAAGCCAGTGTTGATTTCCCACAGAGCGGGACATTCTCCCAATGGGTATTTCAGACCCGTACTGGGGGCTGTGGGTAGCCTAGGTAGCAGAGCAGGAGATTTACATTCATCTCAGATCTAACCTGGAACAGATCTAACCTTCCCGTTCTGGCTGGCTTTAGTGCCCATGATAGAAACACTGAGGGAGTAATTGTGAAATATAAGACAGGACAATAAAAACCGTAAGATTCAACTCAGAAGCAAGCTTTTACCTGTTTTTGGCTACACAAAAGACTAATTTTACTTTTCCTCTCTAGAAATAGAAATATTCTATTTATGAGAAGGGGTTGTATTTTTTAAAAATACTGATAATTGAAAATATTGTAAAACAGGCTTGCAAATAAGCATCAAGAGTTCTAGAATTAGTGTTTTAAGTACTACTTTAGATGTCAATTTTATTTCATCCTCTTCTTCAAAAATATTCCTTAAAAATAAAGATTCTTCCTCTATGTATTATCTATTATTGTCTATTACGTACATCATTTAAAGGAGGTACATAAAATAAAACACATAATCTGAAAACATACTCAAAAGATGAAGAATCTCTGCAACATCAATGTCAAACTACAGCCCTGTTTTTAAAGAGACAGCTGTTCAGCTGATTCATTGTTTGTATGAACTTCAAATGGATTATTTTATTATTGTTTGGGCTGTTGCCCTTAAGGGAACTAGTTACATTAAGTAACAAGCTACTATTATGTGGACATACTGATTCTGAGAACAGGGGAAGGAAATATAGTCATAACATGCAATTTCAATAGAAAATGAGGGCTTGTCAATCTTCTGCCAGAGGCAAAACGCTCAGGCAGATACTACAGTCATCACAGAGATACAACGAATCTGATTAACTTCTCTGGAGAAGGGACAATTAGAGCTGATAGGATAAATCCTCCTTGGCGTTCACGCGTGTTTGCACAGGGATCAGTGTGCAAGGGCTGCCTGACCGCTGGTTGATGGCAACCTTGGCTGCCGGGCTGCAGTCGTGAGCCACCGCGGCAACTTCTGTCCAGAGAACTGGAGCAGGTGCCCAGGAAACCACTCCGAAGACAGCCTGAAGCATGACTGAGTGCAGCTACCACCACGTGTACGGTGGCAGCAATGGAGCACCGAAATGAAGGAAGGCATAGCCATTTTCCAACACAAGCTGCATGCCTCCCCGGCGAGAAAAGGATGCAAAGAGAAGGATCCAGGAGTGCTAGCAAGAGACCAGCTCTAGTTGGGACTAGAAACTGTGGGATAAAAGAACTGTGAAAGACTTACAAGTATGATATTAGTAACAGGAGTAGAGAAAAAAATTAATAATTAAATCACCACTGATGAAAATCTTAGCAGGAGAGTGTGTTAGGATCAGGGCTATAACAAATTAAAGCAGAAGAGATGTGACACACTCATTATTTTCCAAGGTGTGAAATTCATTAAAAAAGGAAATAAAATAAGCAGTGGGGAGGTGGAAATATAGAAATAGTTGATAGTCAGAAGGTCATTCTGTCACTGTGAGAAAGGACAGTGACTCTAGATGTGTAGAATTTTCATGCAAATATTGGTTCTTTTCACGGAGAAAGGATGCTTAGCTAAGTACTGAGGATTATTACTTAGGAATATTAAGGAATCACTTAAAAAAAAAGAGAGAAAAGAAAAGAGAAAGGGACAACAGAAATAGCAACATAGTGCTGACATCTATTTCAGCCACTGTCAGTCTAACATCTTACTTGAATAAGGCATCATCCACTCCCTCTCAATTCAAATTTGTTCATCACAGATAAACAGCAATTAATTTGTGCCCCAAATCAAATGATCTCTAAGTAGGGGGTGGGGAAAGTAATAGACAGAGAGTTATTGCTCTGCCAGAAATGACATTCTACCCAACAGTAAATGACTGAGCAACTGCAGTGGCACAGCCTGACTCACCAGCCTTTCAAACAAGTCTGAGCAACCGATCCCTGCCAAAGCCCCGGTGTCTCACAGCTCTTGCAGCCACATGACTGAGATGAGTCCAACAGATCCTGCACCAGCCTGAAATCCATAGCTAGGCATTTAGATCGGACCCTATTGACTAGACAGTGCCAACATTCCTGAGATTTCTAACATGTTTAACTGCAACTTCATGAGGATGGTTGAATGACGTGTTGGTTTACATCCCACTAGAATAAGGAAAAAAGACCTTTTCAAAGTCAGAAATTGTCGGGTCCTCCCCCCCCCCTCCCCCCCCCCCCGGAAATTCTAGCTTTTATAAATACAATTTCTATCACTGCTACAAACATAAATATTATGAGATGAAGTCATGACTCAGTCGATGTTGTCATTTTGTCATTGACACCATTTCACTCAGAGTGGTTCTAAGGTTTCTGCATTACGTATGTATCCTTGGTTTTGAGACTTATGCAAAGTTCATAACCAAATTATTTCTCTAAATGTGATAAAAGCAAAGCAGCAGTTTTAAGTTTTGTAAAACACAGTAGAAGTAATAAATGAAGCAAGAAACGTATTATTTTGCATTCTAGTACGTTTTCCAATTTTTGTTATGCAGACAGTAATAAAAAAATGATTATTACAAGGGAGAGTTTTAATAAACATCTATATTATGCCTATTTTGGTGTGATAAAGTAATAAATAATAACTGTGAACTTTTTAGGACTAGCCCAAGGAGGACTGCCTTCCAAAAGAAGTTTTTCAAGGTTTCCTTTCAAGTGTAGAGTAATGAAGGCTTAGCACAGATTTGCAATAGCAATTGTCAGATATAAAACAGGAGAGATTTATATACTAGTCCTGAAAGCTCCTGAGCTTGCCTTCAGCATGATGCATCACTGTCACAGTGCAGAGCTGCACAGACACAACCCAAGCATGGCTGCCACCCCAATGTCACTTAAATACAGGGAAGGTTTTGGGTGCTCTGGATGTGGCTGCTGGCATTCGGGGATGACAAAACCAGTTACTGTTTTCTGCAGTCCCTGGGCTTGCTGCAGGCAGAGCTGCCGGGCAGCTGGGGTGCAGGCGGCTCAGGTAGCACAGCTCTTCAGGAGGGGAATGGGAAATTGCCGTGCAACTCAGCTACAGATGCAACCACAGAAACCTCTCACAGGCACTCAGTAGCTGCTGCAAATGTGCTTTCAACAAAAATATTTTTTTCACACCAGCAAATAACACAAGCAGTGATTGTATGATGGTTCTCTATCTTTGTGGTGTACAATACATAAAAAAGCAGGCACAATGTAAGAAAGTCTTTAAGGATTTTCCCTAACTTCTCCCCTCCTGAAAAGATTTATAACCTCAACAGAAGAAGAGGAGATTTTAAAAAGCCAAGTCTCTTCAGATGAACTTTCATTCACGTGTGTCACTGGGCGCAGAGTGGTATTTGATGCTGCCTTACTTCAGCACCTCGGCTACCAGGGGCCACACACTTTCTTTGCTGCCCCCAGCCCCTAACCTTCACCCCATACTGCACCCAAGCCAGCAGAGAATTACCTAAATAAGTTGAAAGTTACTCCATCTTAGCAGTAATACAAACACAAGAAAATACAAGACTGGGCATCAGCACGACTTAGATATTAATAGTATCTTTTATTTGTAAGGGCAGAACAATTACTCTCTCTCTCACCCTAGCAGGATGCAAATTAACAGAAGATCCCAAAGCATGTCTGCAGAAACACTGTATTGTAATTTCACATTAAAACTAAAGCAAAATACACTATTTTAACTTTTTCCATTTTTAATCTAAAAGTTCTCCAGCATTTCACAGTGAAAGAACATTGCACTTCTAGTTGATCAGAACAGAAAATTATTATGAATAATTAATTATTGTTGCCTGTTTGCTTGTCTTGTTATTCTGGACATTAAGGACTCCAGACTGAATTTTGTGCAAACGCACATCTCTTTTTATGCTTGTGAATTTTCTGTGTGGCAGATTTAATAAATCAGCTGAGCTCCCCTTAGCAAACCAAACCAGATATACAAGATCACATACCGAGAGTTAAGCATGGTATGGCTGGCAGCAGTCAGAATGTATTTTCAAAACCTTAGCAATGAAATAACATTTAAAATACATGAAAGAATTGCACAGCCCTGCTGTAGGTGGGATATCTATATTTACTATTCAACAGCAGGCCTTCAGGAATAGTTTCGTCCTGATGAGAATTTTATTTTTATATTTAAAAAATAAGTTAAGAAAAGGAAGTAAGAACAGTGATAGTGGGTATATTCAATAGCTTGAGAAAGACAGACAGAGAATTGTAAAAGGTAGGTCTGGAGGTGTCTTCAGGAGGTCATTTGGTCCCTCCTCCTACCCTAAAGCAGGATCAGCAATACCTAAATTTGTCCTGACAGACATTTTCTATCCTTTTTTTGAAAATGTCCAGTGAAGTGATTTCTCTTGGTAATCCACTCCCCGTGCTTAACTATCATTACCATTAGGAAAATTTTCCTAATGTATAGCTTGTGTACATCAAGGCAGTATTTCTTCTGTCCCCACTGGACATTATTAACTTCCTTTCTGAGGCAGCCTTTTAAGTAGGTGGACAGAAGTAGGGCTAAAAATAAACAAGACCAGTTTTGCACACAAACAGGCAAGTTGGCTGTGTAAAAACTATACCCTGAAAGAGATGGCTGAAAACCACATATTGGTTCAGTGATTATAATTGTGTTTCTTAAAGCAAGCCCTAAAAGTGCCCATTTGACCCGTAAAGTACAGCGATAGACCTTGCTTTTTAAAACGGACAATGGGATGGACTTGAATTCACTAAAATCATTTGCTTTAACATGAATAAATGTTTACAGGATTTAACCGAGAGAAGCTAAAAAGTTGGAAGTCCTCACTTCCATCTGTAGCTATGTCTAACATAAAGCTAAATCTTATGCAAAGTGGAGCCAGATTACTAGATACAGGACAGGGATTTTAATTTCTGCAAGTAAGGCAATCATCTAAATGAGGTTGCAGCTTTTCTTTAATGAATTATTGACTTCCAAAACTCTGCTCGAGTATTGCCAAAAGATCACACTTTGACTAGCAAAGTTAAAGGCTTTTTTTTTCTGGCTGATGTTTATTCTTATGTAAGCTAATTGTAACTGTTTCATTGCCTCAAATTTCAGCAAGTAAAGGTAAAAGTACAAGTGAGGCAACAACTGTAGCATAGGTCACAGATTACAACAAAATTCTGACTTCTCATCTTAGAGAAATAGGAGATGACATTATTTATACAGATGTGACAATACTGACGTAACAGGGCATAAAGGCACATGGTGCGAGGTGTGGGTTGACACAAGGGTAAGTTTTACAATGGCATAAGCAGTGTCTGCTAGCAGTGAGACTGTAATAGCTAGGGCATCTCAGCTTCATTGCAAGATAAACTGGTGAGGATCATCCCAGAAGCAGAGAGGAGGAGTGCCCATCCTACCTACGCACTACGCAGTGAACGGTAGAATCATAGAATCATAGACTCATAGAATCATGGAATCATTAAGGTTGGAAAAGACCTCTAAGGTCATCGAGTCCAACCGCCAACCCAACACCCCCATGCCCACTAAATCATGTCCTTAGGCCCCTCATCTACACGTCTTTTAAATACCTCCAGGGATGGGGACTCCACCACTGCCCTGGGCAGCCTGTTCCAAGGCCTGACCACTCTTTCAGGAAAGAATTTTTTCCTAATGTCCATTTTTCCTAATGTAGGAATGCCCTTTCTCCACAGAGGATTGTACAGTGGGATGAGTGGGTTCATTTCTGTGCTGTAAAGGCATACACACCTCTGTGTGAGGGGACACACAGCCCAGAAGAGAAGCTGCCGTGGGGCACAAGCTTTCTCACACCCCCATCAGTGATATTAAGCATTAACTCACCAAACTTTATGCTTTATATATCCATCAATGGAACGTTGCAACTGTTTGCTAAAAGCTCCAAGCTCTAAGTTTAATAAATCGATATCCTCTGCTCCTTAAATATCATGTACGCAAAACAGATGTCAGCTGCCCTAAGGAAACCATTGGCTCCAGAGGTATGCCCACCTACGACCTCAAAATAAATATATTTTTTATTGTCTTGCCTTTCAAATTTTCTTCTGACTTACAAATTATTCACTGAACTTAATCATACCTGACACATGAGCCTGAAAAGTAAGAAACCTGTCCAACAGCTTCTCCCTAGCTTTCAGAGAGAAGAGAGAAAGGATTGCAATAATATGAATAAAAAGCTAAGTAATGTATTATGCATCAGTGACTGTGGGCTGGGAAAGTTACTACCTAAGCCAACAATAGTTCCAGGATACCGTTCTTTCGGCTGCGTGTCCAAAGCTCATGGAGATGCTCCAGTCTCTTCCATGGGAAATCCAAAAAACTTCCCCTTCAAGCAAACAAACAAAACACACCTCAAGGAAAATGGAAACAACTCTTTCATCAGAGGTTTGATGAAAACGAAAGAGACTGCAACAGAAAACAATGAAACACACTGTACTGGAAACATATTGTAAAACACTAATAAAAGATTAATCAGACTCATTCCTTTTGTACTAATTAGGAAAATCATTGTTCCCTAATTGGAAATCACTCAACAAGAAAGAAAATTAATAAGCTTCCCTGCATGTGTGTAAAAATATTAACCATAAGGAAGATGAGGTATTGCATCACCTTATATCTTCCCTCTCCCTTCCCCCTATCTGTGATCTGGACCAGTGAAACTAATGGGACATTTTCATTAATTTTAGCCAAATGAGGACAACACCTCCATTTAAAAAAAAGTATGCTGTTGTTTATATGACAGCTTTTTCTGGGGATATTTTGGAGCATGTTAGTAATATAGAAACACCTTAAATAGGACCTCATTCCTAAGACCAAGATAATTTTCATACCTAAGGATGTATGCTACGCTGTACGGTGAAGTGCAACGTGACGACATCAGCTTCAGTTTGCTCACATGCCAGAACAGCCCAGCCAGCGTGTCAGGCTACCCATACACCGCTTACCATTTCCCTCAGTACAGACACTTCCCAAGAGCAGCATTTTCGAAAAGCTGAGGAAGTGGGAGAACCATCTCCAGACTTTATATTGTTCCATAGTTTTCTGAGAGTTGCATATTTCAGTCTGAGAAGCCATGAAAATATCTACGTACACAAACACGTGTCGCATCATTATAGGAAAATCAAAGCTATAATGGCCTCCAGCTTTGCGCATAACATTTAACAACATCTTTGCCATGTGACATTTAATTTGCTGTGTCTTAAGTGTAAAAAGCTTTCGGACGTTTCCTCATCCTTTCATTCACATCAATCCTAGCATCATGTTTGAAAACAGACATTATGCAATTTCACCATTAATTCTCTCAGTGCAGATGATGCACTTTACCTTCCCATTAAGTCTATATGGATGTGCCCATGTGTGCACACCACCTTCTTCCTGATCACTGCAAATCACCACCAGACAAAATTATTTGGGAGCTTTGACGATTATAAAACTATTTTGATCGTAATTTCTTTGACTTTTACAATGATCAGGGGATTTTCTAGCCGAAACATCTTATATTATGTAACAATGGGATGGCTGGATCTTTTTTTGCAAGTCATCCTAGCAGAGCTGGTCCTGTAACTCTGTCAAGATTTGACTTGTAATATAGGTTGACCCTAGCTCGAAGGCTTGTCCTCCAGGAACTGACCTGATCAATTCTCAGACAGATGATGAAAAGTTGGAATTCAGGATGTGTAAATCAGATCTACCTCTTTCTTCTTGCTTTTGTCACTGTTATTAAGCTTGCTACCAGACCCTGTCTCTTAATTGAGCTTGATTGTTTACTGTGATTTTATAGGATATTAAGAAAAATGGCACAGAGGTTTTCAAAATAATTTTATTTTCAGATTCCTATAAACACACAAGTAGAAAGTACTTATGGTATTTCTATTAGCACATAAAAAATATAAGCCTGGGTGTACACAAATAACGTACACATATTTTGAGATATTATTTTTGGAATGTCTCTGATAAACTTTAAAGTTAGGAATTGGTTTGTTTATTCTACATATCACTAATCTATGCAGTAAATCACAGGAATAGATGCAGCTATGATGGAAGTTACATAGACAAATTCTTTACCATGGGATAAAGAGAAGAAAAGCCTAATGCTTTTTCCTTATATGCTCACATACCCTTTTCATCATCAGTGGTGTAACTTGGTGCCCATTAAAAAGTGTTTGTGGTGTTTATAATTGTGTTTCTCCAAGTCACAGCTGACTGGAAAAACATGATGTGTCTATTAAAATACCTTGAAAATAGAGATTTGTTAAGAAAAACTCATTTCTGTTCTTCCTTCTCTCCTTTTTATGAGTGGTACAAATGCATCTCCCAAGTATCAAGATCATTGAAATTGTCAATACACAGGTGATCAGGGAGTACAACTTGTCTCAGAAAAAAGTTTGTATGATCAAATATGAGTTCAAAGGAACAATTCTGCAACTGTCTATAACCCAAAATCCATGCAAAATGTCCACAAATGGATTACCATTAAATACTGTAATATTTTAGAAAAATTAAAAAAAAGAAGTGCAGAAGACTCAAGTGGCTCAAATTCTCACAGTAGCAGCAATATTGAGTTAGGAAGCAAAATCTGTACCCATATTTTAAGCAGTGAGTATGCTTAAAATAGTGGAGAAGAGGAAAGGGGCAGAACGAAGTAGAAAAACTATGGTAACAGGATCCATCTCTTAGACCTCTTGTCCTCAACAGAGTTTTCCAGTCCCTTCCATATTCCTCCTCTTTTAGGCTGGAAAAGTGCTGCCATCATGTTAGACTTTGTGCTGCCTCACCAGCTACTTTGCCCATACTCCTTCAAGAGATCGTAAGGGATGGCTGCAGATCTTTCCCTGCCTTATCCAGCTACAGATCTTCATAAAGTTTGCTGGAACTTCGTATCTTTCAGACTTCAGTCTCTCTAGCATACTTGGTTAAAGATGGCCAATGGATTCAAAAGTTACTGGGAGGTGGAGGTGACAGGTTGGCATGTGGACAGACAGTGTAATTGCATACTCTTTTTCCAAAGAAAACCAGGCTAAACAGAACCCAAGCACACATAGATAGTGAAGGAATATGTCCTGAATAAAGCTCAGCTGTAATAGAAATGTCAGTTATCTGTTGCCTGCACCTTCTTTAGAAGTTAGCTAGCCAGTCCATTTGCCACCTGCTTACAAGCGCAAGATAAACTTTTGCCACTTTTCAGGAATGCGCAAGAAAATGTCACTTTTTTCCAGCTGGATCAGTTTATCTAGACTGTGAAAGATGAAACACCAAGAGGATACTGCCAGCAAAGACAGAGAGAAAAAGCTGCTTACTTCCTGGCAGGATAATGAAAGTGCAGCCGCGGAGGTGTGCATTTCAAGATCACAGCAAGCTGTGCTTTATTCAGAATGGTACCACAGCATTTGACACATGTGCTGTAACCACATGGAAACCACGGCATGGGAGGAATATTGTAGGAGGAAGATTGTAAGATATAGCAAGAAAAAAACCTCAGCAAAAACAGGAAAATAAATTTGTATTACGTAAAGGAGATATGACACAGTTGTGCTGTTCAAAAATTATTCCTTATATAAAAAGAAACATTGGTAAAAATGAAAACCCTTTCTTAGAAGAGTAGGTGTGTAAGCAATGGTAGGTAGGTAGGTGGGAGGAACAGCGTAGGTTGTGAGACCAATATTAGACTTAAAGTACTCAGAGAGGAAAAGTCCCACAAGATGAAAAATCCCTTCAAAAACAACAGTGAAAGCAAAAGGGAACATGTTTTTAAGTTGTTTGCTCTGCCAAAGATGAAAGTGAAGCCAGCTAGAGACTGCATACAGAAAACAGAGAAAGAGAGTAGCACAAAGAAGTGCAGAAGATCCCCGACAATTGCCACTGTAGAAACACCGCTTTCAGAAGGTGCCTTGTTCTTCATTGACAGAAAAAACATAATTAAAGGAGTGAAATGCCACTCAGCTTTAAGGTGTTAATAATATCCTGCAAGGTCAGATAGAAAGTCCACTGGTGTCAGCAAAAGGCTGACTAGAGTGGCTTTTGGCTCATTTCCATAAAGCTCTTATTCAGGTGCAAATTGAACTCAAGTCAACAGTAAGCCAAGGAAATAACTTGTTATCACACATTACACAATTGCTTGATGACCTAGATTCAGTGAGTTAGGGGCCCTAATTTAGTCTCTGGCCGACATGCCAGCAAAACTCTATCACAACTCTCAGAGTAATCAGGGTAGCCCTGGGATGAACAAGCAATGTCATGGTCAAGGTCAAGTCATGCTACTAAGAAAGTATGAGGAAGTCTGCAAAAAAGACCTAGCTTAACAGAAGACTTCAATTCCCAGAGCAAGCACTTGGCTAGTTCTCACAAAAAAACCCCCCACCAAACCAAATTATCATGTTCAGCAGAAAGGAATAAAAGCAATGCATAATTATGTATTATACAATTTGTCTCTGAAAGTGGAAAGGTTCCCCAGGAAGAGATATTTCTATAAAGTATCACCATAGATTAAGAGAAATAATTCTATTTCATCCCAATTTATGCTGAAAAGTCATTGAAAAAGAAAAGTTATTTCATATTTTGACCTCTTTTTTGTTTTACTGCCATTTACCCTTTCCTTCTTCTACCCTGTGATTTACTCCTTACTTCTGCATAGCTCCTAAACTTCCATGAATTTTACAGAGTGCACCTTAAAATTAAGCACATTCCTAAAAGCTTTCCCAAATAGGAAGGGATTAAAAAACATGTGAAATAAAGTATTCGTACAAGCACTTTGCTGAATTACAATGACTTCAAAGCTAAACCCAAAAGCTTCTGCTTGCCTAGCCCCTCCGATCTAACATCCTCTGTGGGTGAACAGGGACATGCAGGACTTTTTATTTTAATGATTCCATATTCTTTTGCAAATCTCATCTCTACAGAGAACAGAAATAACCAAGAGCAAATACACTCACTGTGATGCATTGTACTTCACATATACATTACGGAACTATGGGACATATGTTTCTAAAGGCTCCGTGACTGATAGTGTGTCCATGCTTAAAGCATGGCTGTATGGAGTTTGTGGTGGTACGTAACATTTATGTTCACCTTGCAGAGGTTGCAAAAACTGATCTCAGAGGAGGAGTTTTGGCTCAGTAAAGGATGTGGTAAAGTCTGCTGGATGACCAGAGGAATCACTGGATCCCTTGAGCAAGCGCCAGCTAGCTTATGAAAATCCCTGCAGAAAATGAGACTGCTTTCTCCTTTGGACACTAATGGAAAGACAGAGCAGAAGCAATTCCTGGCTCCCCCTGAGACAAAGTCAGGCAGGCTGCTATGGGGAGCTGCAATAAGCATGTTTTTGTCTGCTGGTCTATTCATCACTGATGTCAAGAGCATGACATTCTTAACAAGGATCAAATGCTTTTCTCTAAAATCTGTTTCTCAGATAAGGTCTCTGGGAAAAAAATGGGGTAGAGGAGGACAAGGAAGGAGAGGAAATTAATGAGGGAAATGCAGAAGAAGTCTTTTGTCACTGATCATGGATACTAGAAGAGATACAGCTTTTTTTTTTTTTCCATTTTAAAGCTACAGCCTTAGGCAAGTTAAACTAAAATTAGGTTATTTTTGGTTCAGTGAACCATGATTCACTATTATAGCTATGAATTTTGCAGAAGACAGACAGAAACAATTGTTGATTTAAATCCACTCTATTTTCTTTTATGGATATAATTTATTTTCTTGCTTTAGGGAACCTCTCCATTTTAGAATCATTTAAACACTAATACCAAAATTGTCAATTTGTGCAATTTTCAGGAGAATTTGGGTGGCTCTTTTAAAAGGCCCAAATAAAAGAAAACCACAAAGTGTCATTAAAAAAACATAAATTCATCATTCATCTTGACTAAAGCTTTCATAAATGATTAAAAAAATTTCAGTTTTGGTTATATCTCTCCACAAAATACAGTGCAATTCTGAGTGAACTAAAGAGTGGAAACCATGGATTTGTCTATTTTCAGACAGCCATTGTTCTTTTTAATTAAATGTCAGATGCTCTCTGATGAGTTGTAAAGACTAGCTTAGGGCTAATTTCACATGTTGAGTATATAGAAATAGACAATTATGCAAAGTTTTCACAGGCCAAAGCTATAATTCAGCAAAGTATTTAAAGAACAGACCTATTGTACATACCTGAATACTCACTTAACACTAACAGGCTGAAATACTTCGCAAATTGAAAGCGCAGGTAGCGGGGTCCCTTTTCAGAATAACATTGAAATACATTCCCAAATCTACTCTTGTTCAGAAAAAAAACAATCAAAAATAAGCATGACCGAACACACTTTTTAAAATAGTTTCCTTAATTGGTACCTAGAAGTAAAGAGTAGAAACAAATAGGAACAGAAACTGTATGTCTTAATGGAGAGCTCTATGTGATGTAGTAAAACTCTATGTGATGTAGTAAAACAGGGACTTACTTGAGGGTGGTGAGCTCTGTAAGGGATGGCTGGGTGGCCTTGAGATAGCTCTCTCTCCGTGCAGCAATTTTTGGAGATGGCTTCGGACTTGTGTCTGAGTCTCCACTGTCATCATCCCCCATGGCTTTGATGTAACTGCCACTACGCATTCGTCGGCAGGGAATCTCGTCATCTTTCCCTCGTGGAGTGTATCCAGTCCATTCATCTTGAGGAACCTGAAGTGACGAACACAATTCTCTTATTAGTACACTCTTCCCTGATGTAATTGCACAGCAAGATTTGACCGTGCTAAGCCACAACAGAGCCATAACAAAAACTCTCATGGCCAAGGGCCCATCTTCAATCCCATTTGACCATGGGTTGCTGTTTGCAGTGGAGGCCCGCTTCTCCCCCTGCATAGTCACAAGCACCTCTGGAGTTGTTTGTTATTTTCCACTACTTATCTGGGAAGTTTCTAGCAAACATGCTGACATAGGAGCCTCAGTTAGGTCTAATACTGGGCTGGATAAATCTGGTTTTTTGGTGGTTTTCATTCAATGCATTTACAAACCAGATCAGGGTATTTTTGGTTCAGCTCAACATATTGAACACCTCCGGGGAGGCACAAAAGATGAAATACGAATCCCTATATCACAATCTTTTCAGACAGAGTGTGCATAGCTACACTCATCAGGATGATTTTGGTTCAAGATACATTTCAAATTCGTGGAGCTATGTACGAATCATCACAAAAGTAGGTTTGCAAGTATGAAATTATACTACTATTGCTTCTATAGCATAATTAGTGCGACTGAACACCTGCCAGCTTGAGGGGACACTCCTTTTGAATTATGTTAGTCTGAGTATCTGAGTCATACAACTCTTTATTCCCTTCTTTTTCTTCTTCTTATTGATGTGCATTATTTCTCTTGATCTGAAGTAAGTGCTGTCCATTTTTTACATTGGAAATCTGGAACACTGGGAATGTGCATTCACGAGATTTTGGGACATAGCAGAGGACAGTCCAAGAGCACGGTGCTCTTGCCCACCCATCCTCTCCCTTCCTCTGCTCTTAGGGCTTCTGACCGTTGTAAACACCCTTCTCTTTCCTGTAACAGCAAAAACAACATGCAGTGGAGCAGGGTCTTTGAAGGAGTTGTCCTGAAGTTATTTTGCAGAAACCCCATTTTTATAGTAAAGGTGAAACTGCAAAAGGGCTTTTTAGTTAAACATATTTTGTGTTAGATTTAAATCAAAGTAGTTGTGAATTTTTCGTTTGCTACTTTCCTGATTATTATTAGCGAATCAACTCTATAAAGCAAGCTATAGCTACAATGCTCAGAAACCCTTGCAAGCCATATTAAACAAGGAGTCTCAAATCTGGGTTGCTAAAATTTGTCCAGCAGCTTACAAATACTAGCATCTACCAGGATAGTCACCGAGTGTCTCTTTTCTATGGAAAGTTTGTTCTTCAACAACATTTAACTTCTGCTGAGTATCTTCTGTATCCATTACTTCCCAAACTTCAGCCAGAGCATTTACATGCCAGCTTGTTTAGACAACCAAAACTGAAACACTGGACTGTTTGCTAACAGCTTAGCTCTTGATTCCCACTACAAACATAAGCCTAAGTCCAGAGGCTCTAAGGCCTTTCAAATGTTATTGTCAATGTAGGTCAAATTTTTATGGCATTTTACCAATCTATACTGCTATAAACTGCAATCCAAAACCCACTGTGCTATGCAAAGGAACAAAGATATTTAATAGTCCTAAGCATTCATGGGCTTATTACTAATTATAATTAATTAACCAAACTATTCATAAGCCATGCCATTGCTTTGTTTCCTGCTGATTTCAAACCCAAGACCTTGCAAACTTTCTTACTTCATTGACTCTTCTTTTCCTGCTACTGACATCATGATTTAGGGTCTTCCTTGAACTTCCAGGCTCAAACAAGTCCTTCTTTCCTCTTGTGCTCAGTCTAAGCTCTCTCTTTTCTCCCAGATCTCTCTTGGTCAAGTCTGGCCTTGACAAACTCACTTGGAGCTTTGATATTTTCCTGAGAGGACTCAAGATTTAATCCTGGAAGCGTACTCTAGTTTGTATCTTTATCAACATTTCTTTATGACTCAGTCTTCCTTCTTGGCACTCAGACTTCCTTCTTAGTTGCTCCATGTTTCATTTAAACAATTCTTTCCTTGTGCCTTTTTAAAGCAAATTTCCATGTTTTCTTTAAATATCCTTTAGTTAATGACTCTGATAACTTTACTTCTGTGGAACATTTAAATTCTCATCTTCCAGCAGCACGCAAAGTTTGTTGCTGTTTTCTTTCTTTTTGTTTATTTTTTGTTTGTTTGTTTTTGGTATTTGCCTGGGCTTCAAGAATATACGTTCCTTACAGCAGGAATATATTTCAAAGTCCAGTCTTCTTATTGAACAATGGCATGCAGAATTTTGTATATTTAGGAAGTAATTGAATAAATACAACTTAAAAACACTTAAAATGTTCTTCTAGAAAAGGGTAAGACACTAACTAAGAACTGGAGTATTACAGACTGAGAATACTAAGTACTAGAAGAACCCACTGGAGGAGCAGGATTGAATATTTGGCTCTGATATGTTTCCACGTCAAATAAAAAACAAAGAAAAAGCATTGTTTCAATTCTGTGGCTTCTAAGTTTATGCCTAGACCCCAGATCTGGAAAGTCGATGCTTTCCTGATGTGTATACATTGCAAAGTGCAAATGAAGGTAATACTTGGTAGTGGTTTTGATTCTGATTTTTGACATACAAGAGTACGGAGCATTTTACACTTCTCCTCCAGTCACTTATGACAGACAGAGAATAATATTTTTTTCAGGTCTTATTCTTGCATTGGTTCTAGGCCTATAGCATCATCAAACAGGGAAAATACAATCTATATTCATACCACTCCTCACATACATTTTGAAACCTACAACTCTTGCTTGTCAACTGTAAACCCTTGACTTTTCAAGTCACTCATGTACATAAAAGAAGTTAATACAGGTTTAATAAAATCAAGCTTTGCTGACATGTTGATGACATGCTGGGACTTCAGTCAGAAGTTTAAAACCTGTAATAGTATATTTTCAATCAGTTTTTAGACAGATATTAGATATCTAAGTCGGAGTATGTAGAGAATCTGTGAATACTCAGAGGACATGCATTTTAATCTGTTTAATATTTTATTCATTATGCTTTAGTTAAAGATCTGTGCTTTTTCTCATTAAAATAAATTAGTGAATTAACCTGTAATGCACTAAAGAAAATATGTTAGTATAATGTTAAGGTTGGTGTCTTTAACTGAGAAAAAGTTAGGGGACTTAAAGTTATGATGCTCATACAGCACCCATAATTCAGGTAAACTGAACACTTGTAGTTTTATTAAATAATAGACATACTGTTAAATTTAATGCTCTAGTTTATAGGTGCAATTCAAGTGATGAGATATCGTTGCTGTGGGCACCATAACTCTGAAATTCTTGAGTTCTGTTATCAATAACCCCATACATAAGTACAATACCTTTTATCACAAAGTTTCTCAAAATGATTTAGATACAATAGGCCAAGTTTTGAAAGCTGGTTGCGATGAATTTACCACAAAGCTTCCTAATTTACACCGGCAAACACTGTGTACTGTGATGAGCTTTGAATGCATTGCTCTAGCCCCACAATTTGTATGATGTGCTCAGGAGGAATTTTCCAGTTTGAGCTCTGCTCACTCAGTGAAGTGAGCAGCCACTGAAAAACAGCACGCTACTTTTTTTTGTAGCTTTTCCACCTTTTGAACACTCTAGTTGCAGAAAAAGAAAGCTGAGCTGTTCACAGAGAGACTGGGGGCAAAGCAGTCTCAGGGAGTGCCACAAACCCACTGGTTTGTGTACTGGAAGGTACCGGCATGCGCAAAACCAAAGGAAATGATACAAATGCAACCCAAGTTCCACTACCATATTATGGGTGAACCCCATCTGTGCCAAAGAGAAAAGGATGGCTATGGTTAGGAAAAACATCCAGATTTAGAGAACAGCCTAAAATATCAACCCAGACATGCTTCTAATTTCAGTTAACACATAGAGGAAGTCAGAGTGTTTGTACAAACTATCTTGCCTGCCTAGACAAAGCTGCAGTAGAAGAATGTAATGGGTATTTGATTAAAAACCTGTTTTAATTAAACAGTTTGCCCAATTTTCTTGCAGATATGTAAGGCTGAGTGGTTTTCTTCTTTTTTTTCTCTTTTTTTTTTCTTTTTCCTTTTTTTTCTTTTTCCTTTTCAGTAAGGTTTCAGTATTTAAGAGAACATTAGGGAAAGAAATTTGGGTCCAGTTGCCCTTTATCTTATTTCAGTTTCACAAGACTTGGAAACCCTGATTTCAGAAGCTGGAGTAGGAGAAAACAGTAAAACGTCGTGTAACTGGTAGAGAGCACTTGCAGGGTAAAGAAACGCTTTAGAAATAGTATATTTTTGCTTTGGCTATTAGTAGTTGTAATACTTTTTATGAAAGGATCTCAGAGCACTGTCTGTGTATTACTTGAGTAGGGCAAACCACTCTTAAAGCTCAGCATTTCCTTTTGTGGTACCTATTTTGCTGTTCAGAAAATACAGGCAGATAAAACAATGACAACGTTTTAATACCTCAAGCAATACCTACTAAAAGAAGTGACCTGATTTTCAGAGTGCTTTCTTTGGTGCCTAAAAGGAATGGACATAACAGCTCATAGCAGACAATGCAATTTACTGTCACAGTAAAGTGCTTCATATCATGCAAAAAAGTAATACATAAAGCCCTCTCAAAACTACAAATTGCGAAAATAAAATTGATCGCATTATTTCATGCATTCTGTTTCTATACATATAGTACTAAACATTCTGTACCGTGCTTCCTTCTGTTGATCTGGAAAAATGCTGAGGAAAGTGTCTGTGTGAACCTCCAGCTCTTTTATTTTTTTCAGTCAGGAGGTCTGCACAAATTTTCCCACAGAGTCTTACTTTGTTTGAATGCCAATATTATATCTTGCAAGGTCACATACTACAGTGCACGCAAGTGCATATGCAAGGTATCTGCTGCCTTAGAGGATTAATGGCATTAAGACTGACATACCTGAGATAAAGCTGTTTCATGCTTTTAAGAAAATCATACTATCCAATTACCTTGGCAATACCATTTTTTCAGTATTAGAATATCAAGCACGAACATCACTTCCATGATTGTTTTTACTCTCATGAAAAAGGGGGAGGAGCTAAACTCAGATCTAATAATGAACGTAATTGTTTTTATTAAAATAGAACTATTATTATTCACACTATTGAAGTAACAGAGATCCTGGAAACACTTTATTCTGCAAATGATCTTTAAGATCACGTACAATTCTTTCTTTACAAGCCTAAAAATCAAGAGTGCACTTTATTTATACAAAAAGCGCAATGAAACAGATCACCGTTATTACTTGAAAATACATAGAAAATATTCAGCAAAGGCCTCTGAGCCAGGCAACTTACTGAAACTTAAGACTTCATCATACCCCTAGAAATAAAATGTTTGTTACAAGTATGAAAGCTAAGCCTGACTATAGTTTCTTTCTTCTGATTAAATGGCAGATATAAGATTCTTTTGTAAACAGAACAGACTACACAGATAACATACTGCCACCAGATAACATCTTACCTGGATTCAGCTTCATTCAGTGTATAGATTACCTGTACTGATGTGTAGCTAAATTTATGTTGCTCTGGAAGTGTTCACACTTTGTCATTAGCCAGACTGGACTGACTGGTCAATTCCTTTAATGCATTTTTTGATATAAAGGAACTGGGTTTTTCTAAGAGATAGTCTAGGTCCCCAAATAAAGAAACTAAGCAAACAGGTATACTGGCCCCTCAGTTTTCAAACATTCATTTTAAAAGCTCACACATAGTGGTATGTGAAATAAACCCAGCATGTAAGGACAAAGGTAAAGAAAACATTTTTTATTCAATTTCTAAACAATAAAATTAGAATATCTGATTTCCTCCTTCTTTGCACAAAATTGTTATTAACTTACCTTACCGGATGAAATAGCAAACAGATTGTCTCTATAGGAAATTAAGTTCATTATTGATCTCTATTTTGATTTCGTTTATTGCAGCTGAAATCATTAAAGCTTCTCCCTGTGCTTTGCCAAAGCAATGTGGATGACTACAGAAGTAAACACAAGGACTGGAAGGAGTGGCTAACCATCGCTCACAGCAGTAGACTTGTAACTTTAGCTTTCTATTAGTATGCAAATACTTAATGAAACGAAATCACACAACTGAAGAACAATGCTTAATGACTGCTCAGTGCAGATTTTCAAACCCATGCAATTTGTTTTTCTTAGCCGTTATTATGCCTCTTCTGCGTGCTGTTAAGGAAGTTTCAGTTGCCATCTTCTACTTACTAAGCCTATTCCTAGCACTCATGAATATTGAATTAATCAAACCAATAAAGATGAGTAGCATTTCTTTCTATCAATGTGCATGCATTAAGAATCATTGAAGTACGCAAAAAAAAAGGAAGCCTTAGAAAGCTTAAAGAATAATATATGTTTCATAAGCCTCAAGAGTTTTCAAAAAGGCTTCTTCAGAAGGTTGCTTCTATTTACGACAAACTTAATATGCTCAGTATCTGCAGCAACACTTGTTTTAGCTTGTACTATTTCAGCAATCAAATTCTACTATAAATTAATTTAATTTAGCTGACTTATCTCCATATTTTTTCACACAAAGAACATTAACAGCCAAGACAAAGACCCCGTCCGAGCTAGAACATTACTTCTTCAATCCTAAGTGCCCACACGTTACATCAAACCTGAACAAGCAGTGTGAAGAATTGCAATCTTCCTTCACGTAACAGTAGTTTGGAAAGTCTTCTAAAACAATATGAATCTTCATAGAGTAAGTCAATAGACAAAATTCTTCAAGCACCACTCCAGTTTATAATTTTCATTCATCAAAAGATGCCTTGACCACTAGCTTGTCAATCTGATTCACATCCTGTTTTATGAAGAGGAATGCGTGACTCCTACGCCAAACAACCACGTCTTAATTCCAGATAAATTTTCTCCTCCTGTTTTATGCATAAAAATCCAACCAACCATGAAGAGGGCCACGTGGGTACAATGATTCCAGCCAAGGGCCTTGCAAGTTTGCCACCCCCAAACACATTCTGCAGAAAGGAAGCCAAACAGCAAGTACCACATCTATTAGCTGAAGGAAACATAACTGAAGGTCATAGAGCAGGACGCTCAGCCAGGACCTCAAACTAGAACTGTTTCAGTGATACTCATGGATGATATTCTCTCTGTGGCGGAGGGCAGACATTCATTCCCATCTTTCTCAATACTCTTGAAGCTTTCAGTGCAAGTTGGCTATAATGAGATACGGCTCCTTGCCCAAGTAAGGATGACAGGATGACTGTTAACATGAATACCAGTCCTAGAAAGGACACTTTCAATGACTAGCCATGGAGAAATGTTCTTTCACTTCTAGATACCTTCTTTTGGGGTGAATCAGTTCTCTCCCTAATCACTTCAGTCACCGCAGTGACTAGTTGGCATCAACTGCCAATATTCTTAAATGAGATGTCATTTTACCTTTCTTTCACTACACATGACCACAAGCCCACTATCAAGCAGCCAGCAGGAAACTGGCTTGTGGATGGAGAACATGTAGCTGAATACGTATCCCTGGAAGAAAACAGATGTGGTGGGTAGAGCGTGAGGGTGTTGAGAAACAGCCCTTATGCTGTTTCTGTTGGCTGACTGTAACTGGATAATCTGTGGTGCTTTGCTAATGTTGTGCTCTCGCAGGCAGCAGCTGTAAGTAATGCAGTTAAGCTACCACCTCCAGCTGGCTATTAGCTTCTGTCACATTTTAGTGTACAGTGGACAGACTTCACTGAAACTTCCACACCACTTTCTTTTGGATTACAATGAAACACACCTGCGTAAGAAGCTTTCATTCGGCTCTAAGGAAACTTTCCCTGTTTCAGAACATCATAGTGTGTCTTCTCAGTGACTCCAAACTGTCAGCTCTGCTCTACAGTAGTGTCCCACTGGATATCAAATCAAGGTCATGGTCTTGACTCTCATCTGCTGGGAACTGAATTGCTAGAGACCAGGAAATCTCAACGATTTCCTAACAAACTGCTTAGCAGGCTGGGGTTCTGTCAGTAAAGCAAAATTAGACACAAACTTATTTGCATAAAAGACTCTTAGAGACAATTCAAAGACCATCTCTGGAAGCCCTGGCCCACCAGAACTGTCACAGTGCCTTACCCAACCGCATGGCACATTGCTTAGCCTTTGGTGAGAGAAGTACATATCTATCAGAATGTCCAAACAAGACATTGCAGAAGTCCATTGCACAGGCTCAGGGTAAGAGGATGAAAGGACAAACAATATACAACAGATTCATGTTCTTGCTTAATTCACTAGTGACAGAAGCTCAGCTGTGCAACAAGCACAGCGCAAGAGCATTTGTAAGGCAGAACAGAAACTGCAGCCAGCTGCCCCCAGCTCAAACCACTCTTCTAGCACTGCAGTATTTTCCCACTCAAGAGCTGTACTACAAATTCCACTCTTGAAACAAAAAACCAGTAACTGGATGTAGGGGAAATATTTCTTATTACTTTGCACTGACGTGAAAAAACATATCACCACTCACTGTTTTTTCCCCCACCTACTTTGCATGTCTCCACAATAAAAGTTAAGGATTTCAAACTCAGATGCAGATTGAAACGATCCTCTCTGCTGGACTTTATTTGTCTTGAAGATTCCGCCCCCCCCCCCCCCCGTGAAATTACTGAAAATAATAAGATTAGAACACTCCAGATATTTAAGGATACAGAAAGGAGTCAGATCCATGACTGAGTCAAATCTTACCCATGAAGGAACTGAAACATCAAATGCCAGCTATTACATGCAGCCAGTATTTTCATAAACATTTCTGGCATAACAGTATATGTAACGTAGCACCACCCAAGTATGTTGCTAAATCCTACATGTGGTATGTTAGCAACACAAAATGGGGATCCAGCTGCCAGAATTATGTTCATTAATGGATGCGCTACTAGAACATAGAGATGTTAACAGAATGAACCAACAGTAATTCAAGTTAATCTAGAAAAAATAAGATCAGTGCCAGTATATTCAACACTAAGAAGTTACACGATGGTGATAAAACTAAAGGATAGAAAGTTATTTCTATCCTCTATTATTTCTACATGGGCAGATAAAATTGCAGCTAAATTTGAAGTACTGACATTGCTGTAGAACAACTCTCTTAGTACTTAGGTGGTCCCCAGTCCTGCATTACTCAGACACCAAAGGTCAGTCCAGGTTTTAATTAAATGATGAGAACACAGCAGTTGTTAAGGTGAAATATGTGGCAAGATCATTCTCACCAACTCAGCTGACAATTACTCTTTTTTTTAAGGTAAATTAAAGGACTGCAAAGATAAGGAGGACGACTATACTGAAAGACTCTCCTACATATTTGTCTTAATATAGGAAAGGCATCTTGGATAGGGTTGCAGGTAGGCTAAATAACCAAGATGTAGGTTCAATGGAATTATTTGTCATTAATATATTTTTAAAACAATAAGCTATTTTGTGCTTTACTGATATTTTCCAAGTGCCCACAAATTCCCTAACTTTATGCACTATTCATATTACCCATCTCACAATTTTAAAACTGAAATAAATTAGCTTTCTGTGAATGGTATTTTTTCAGTTTTAATGTTCTTAGTTACTGGTTGATTCTAAAATTCATGAACATTTAATAATTTTCAAACATTTTCATGATTATTCCATTACCTGGAAGCTGGTCTAGAATCCATTGTAACATTTGACATTTTATTTCACAGTTGTTCAAATAATTTCACTAGCTTTACCAAGAAGTATGTTTCATATGAGCTCAGTAAAAAAATTTGAAACTTATACCTCATATGCTTTGTAGTTCTGACTGGAAAATTGAAGGGGAAATAATATACGCTTCACTCATTTTCAATTTATAATGGAATAAGAGAAAAAAAGGCAGGTCTTCAGATATATGAAAAAGGGAAGATCAATATTAATGGATATTAAAATACAGCCTTTATATATATCTTCAAGGACATACTGAAAGATTAAATTGAATATGGTAGTTGCAACAGAAACGCAAACACCACAAATGAGGAAAAAGTAGAGATTAACTGAAAAAGCATAGATAAACCCAGTATAACAGATGTAACGTAAATTGCTATGTCATTAGGATAAACACTTCGTCATTTAACATACCGCGTTAACAAATCATATGACAGATACTGGTCCTTATTAGCACCCTGACCTAGGGCGATGCCCTCTATTTGGCCATCCACGAACACAGGCAACAGAAAGAGGCTGGGATTGAGCAGTATCTCCTAAGCAACTGTGGAAGTGCCTTGTCCTGAGACTGGAAAACAAGTCACTTTAACTATGAGTTTCTTAACACTACACATTATATATTAATGCACATTACAGACAACCTTCACACAGGAAACTGAGCACAGTATGAACCAGAGCCCTCCACCACCAGAAAATGCTTATTACACCCAGAAGCTTGGCCTGTATTTTTGATAGTATTCCTCACAGTCTCCCACCAAAGGACAAGCGATGCAAATACGGAACTCGGATGACTGCACTGTCGTCCCCACCTACTGCACTTCAGTTTTCAAAAGTAAAATTTCCATCCTCAGCCCCAAGTATCCGACACAACTGACTTCAGTCTCATCAAATGGGATCAAAAGAAAACATATGACTGACCCACATAAGAAGAAAAGAGGAATAATAAGAAAAATGTCATCCTTTGTATTTTTCTCCGTCTCTTAACGAATGGACCAAGGACAATGGGAATAGTAATCACAGGGAGCATTGAATGGCAAAACTATAATCAGAGATGAACTCTGCAGTGTATTTGATACTTTATTAGCTTCAACAATCATGAATTCATAGAAAACAAAAGTGTCAAAAATATCTACCTGTGTATTTAGACCCTATTGTTCACAGAAAAAGACAGCTGCTTACATTTCTTCTTCGATAGTTTTGCTTAATTTTAATTTTTCCAGAGGAGAAGACACCAGAGAAGTAGAGGCTGTCCACTGCTTTATAAATTATTCTCTCAAGGCAGGGAAACCATCTGGAAGCAAAATTTTGAGAAAACACAAACAGTTCCTTCTCACCTTCCTTCAAATTAGTCCAACAGTAAACCTGGATCAAATAAAAGCACTTTCCCGAAGTAAGAAGCAGCTCAAAAAAAGGACCTTACTTCTCTACTATCCAGCTGCTCATTCTTGAAAGGAGAAATAGAGAGAAGAGGAAAATACAATTCCATTCCCAAAATGCAGGTGAGAGGAAACGGTTTGCTCGACAGTCTTTAGACTAGTCTGGGAGCTAATATCTCTTTCTGAAGATGCACGGTGCTGAGCCAAGCCTCCCCTAGACCTCTAAGGACGGACACTGTGCCTCTGCACCCGGGCTGGAAGCAGAGCCTGCCAGAGTAAAGAAAGACTGTGCAATGCAGGAGGACTCTGCACTCAATCCAAATTCCAAATTATGAGAAATAAGTCCATCTGTAACACGAACTATTGCCAACTCCTTCCACAGAACAGTTATGTGGAAAATATCACACCAAGTGAGATAATTGTTTGTTATTTCCATGTCTTTACACTGAGAATTCATCCAGATACTTTTGTGATAAAAGCCCTTACAAGCAAATGTGAAGTCAATGTCATCTGTGACCTCTGATATACTCAGATCTATCAGGATAAAGAAAATTATCCTGAGTACCCTGAGCTGAAAAAAAGTCACTCCTTCATTAGATTCAGATACTATCACAAGAAGAGTTTGCCTGAACAAAATAGTCGCCTCTTTCAAGGACCAGAGAGTTTATGTTCTGGACCATAAACAAAAGCTTAAATTACAAGTGAGTTGATAAAAGCATCTACTTAACATTTAATGAGTTAAATAAAGCAACAGAGAAGCATCATAATAATGAAATTAAATTATCAGAGTTGTCCAGTATTGTCATGACTTTGCAGCTTTCATCTCATTTAGTGCATTTCTAATTGTTTTAACACAGGACACCAGCCTTTTGGTACAATGATGAGAAGGTCAGCAAGAAAATAACAGATACAGAGAATACCTCTGCAGCCCACTAACGGAATAATACTCTGCTGCTGTTAATATATATTTATATTGCAGGACAGCCAAAAGGCCTCAATTAGGTTCTGTGCCCCATTGTGCTGGGCATTGTGGAAACACAAAAGGGAACAAAGTCCAAGCCCCAAAGGGCTTGTAGTGTAAAAAGATAAGTGATATAGTGAAGAGAAAGGCAATGGGATGTATTCAAAATAGACTGACTTTTTAATACCTATATCCATTTGTCATCTTTTCAAGCTGCCAAGAAGAATAATCCTGACCTGCTTCCTCAAATCTACCCTACTCTGTTTGAATATTATTTCCAATGTTAATCCAAGTCTGGTTAAGATTTTCCTTCTTTTTTAAAAACAATTTCAAACCAGTTATATTTCCCTGGCTTTTACAAACAAGCACACAATTAGAAGAAATGAAACAAAATGAAATGAAAACCAAAATAAAACTACTAGTGAGGATGGGAAACACAGTGAGAATTTAGTTATTCAAAGTGAGAATTTAGTTATTCTAATTCCTGCCCTTGGCAATTGTTGGACATATTTTCATACAGACACAGATAATGCCCTCTAATTCCACTTCAAGAGTCTATTCCTGTCAGTTAAACATTATCTAAAAGTCCCTATGGAGGTGTTCATTTAAGGCTGACGCTGGCACAGTTTTTGCTCTTTTCTAGCCATCTGGTCACATACTGAATTGTCAGCTATTTTATCTAAACCTGAGAGGAAGACTGAAGGAGTAAACAAAAACATCAACAAAAGAAATCTCAGGATCCAAAGTAACCATGACAATCAAGCCTAAAGTTACGATTTCTTCTCACTCACAAAATTCAGACGGAAGAGACTTAATAAAAAAAATCCCTCCAAAGGTTGCAACCAGAGGCTATTTTAAACCCCCTCTCCCTCCCCAGTCCATACTCACAGCTGTAAACAGATGCTGAGCATTCATATTGCCCCTCTCCCCCCACACCACTCTCCTAAAAATTAATAGAAGACACACAGATCCATTTCTTTACATTTAAAAATTAGAATCCCAGAGGCTGGCATTCAAAATTATTTTGCGTGCCACTCAGTAAAACCTTTTAAGATCAATCTTTAAACACGGATGCCTCAGTCCTACACTTACTCTGCGTACCGACTTAAACAACAGAATGTGGAAGCTGACTGTCTCATTAAAGCACCCATATGAGAAAACTCGCTACAGTTTCTGTACAAATAGACAAGAGTCCCACTACATTAAAATGAAACCAAATCATCTTAGCAAACCTCTTTTTTCCTCATGGTCTTCTCTCTTCTCTGTGCAACATTGTTCCATCTTACACACACACTTAGATGTGCCATAAGTACTTCGATTAAAGTGCATAAAAGCTATCCACAGCTCTCCTAAGATTGAAAGAGTTTTAATATTTTCTGATCCATGTTCCTGCCACAAACATTCACTGGCAGTATGATAGCTCCAAGAGCAGACATCTGATTCTTGACATTTAAAGATACAATACTGGTGAAAAATAGTGACGCTGTATTAACTGCAAACAGCTTGTGAGGGAGTAGGTGATGTACTCCTAAATTGTATAATCAGAACAAGCAATAATTTCAACCTTTTGATTTTTTATTTTTGACTCAAAGCCATGAGAAAGAGGAATAGCCAGATAAACAAATCTGGACACATTACAATAACTGGTTTATGAGAGTTTATATTCTATGGCAAAAAGGAAAGTAGGTTGTTATCCTGCTGGAGAAAGTATTAAGGTACCCCAAAGTTTCTCAGAAGGGTCTCAAAAGCTTTCATAATAAAATAAGCAGTAAATGAAGGCAAATCTTGAAATTACAGAAATAAAAGAATTTGTATCCTGGTAACATTCAGTTAATTGACATTGTAATGCTAAGTGCAAGCACCACGACATCAAATTCCCTATACCCCTACTGTGACTGCCTTATAAATTCAAAAAGTACACAGAAAGGTCTTATTTTTCCCACATGAAAAGATGAAGCCTGTTCCAACATGAACTGCTTCTTTGAAATACTGAATGCTGGCAGAAAAGAAAAGAAAAGAAAAGAAAAGAAAAGAAAAGAAAAGAAAAGAAAAGAAAAGAAAAGAAAAGAAAAGAAAAGAAAAGAAAAGAAAAGAAAAGAAAAGAAAAAGCAGATTTATTTTTAATTTCAGCAGCATTACCCCTTGTTTGGTGATCAGTGACCTCTCGGGAAAGTTGAAATATGGAGCAAACCTCCATCCCCCACAAACACCCAAGACAAGGCAGAGCACAGTTAACAGCAATCAGTTCTCCACACTGTACCTGGAGGTACTGACATGACCGTTCCTGTTGACACGTCTCTGCCTTCACCACAGTCTGGTCCATGTTAACTGATGCTTTCTGGTAAACTTCACGGGCTCTGCTCACGGTTAATGTAGAGGACCAAGAGCTTTTCTTCATTAACTGGGAGTCCAAATTCACAGGCAGGTTTGCACAGGTAGAGCATTTGACATCATTATTGCTTCTGGATGACTTCACAGTATGTTCGCTAATAGTGTTATAGGCTTCCATAAAGTATTGGGAAGAAGAACGATCAGGGCATCTTCCCATGGTCATGACCCCACTGGGACCATGATAAATGCAAACATCATTGTCCAAGTTGTCATCTGAACTCCACCATCCTGATGCATTGGATCTGGGCTTACCTTCTGATCTCCTTTCTTTACTCTTGCTGCGCTTCCCATACCTCATCGTCTGTGACTCCTCTGGGCTCGCTTTGCCCCCGTTGACGCTCCCCTTGGATGGTCCCTCCAGTGAATGGGACTTGGTAAAGAGCTTTTGGACAGAATGAACCAGATGCCGGATCCTCCCTGGGCTGTCACTGCGGTGCTCCATGGCAGTCCGCTTGTACTGCAGAGTGTGGTAGCCATCCCGATTCAGAGGCAGCTGCCGCTCAAACTGGTCCAAAAGGTTGGCAGGAATGCGGTTGGTCTTGTTGACAGTTCCGTGGGGAACCAGAGCACACTCCTCCTTTAGTTCGTGGTGGGAATTGTAATGCCTCCGGGGGAACGTGCTGCTGGCAATCTGATCGCTGTAGGGCACCATGCACTCTGCCTGGAAAGAGTTCCTTTGAGTGTAGTAAGGGTGGTCTGCAGGATGGGGGTCCACCGGGTTTAACAAATATGGCTTCCTGTCTGGGTGGTGTGGCAGACTGTCACACGGAGAGTCACAGGCAACCCCATGATGATGACTACGGCTGCTAGATAATCCCTTCATCGTTGATGTAAAGCAAGTCCCAAAGTCATCTAATACATATGGCTGTGCAACGGGCAGATCTCAGAGAAAGGCCTAAAAGAATGAAATACAACAGAAGCCATGAGATATTCAAGCTAAGAGAAAAAACAGCATGTGCACATTTAGCATTCATTGTTTCTTATTGTAAAAATAATTGGAATAAACATTTTTATCGCTTAATCTTTCCCATGTCCAACATAGTGATACGGGATACCTAAATAATACACAAGAAAAATTATCTTGTTCCACCAGCTGCAAAGCAGATGCAAGAAAATTTTTCTGATATGGAATTCACTATTGTTCACAAACCCACAGCAAGATAAGTGTCACCACCTATACTCTGAAACCTCAGTCCTGAAAACATTCACAGACACAGGCCTCCCAGGAGGCCTTAACTGCTCATCTGCATGTTTTCAGGGCCAAATAAGCACATTAAAAAAGATACGTCCTTAATGGAGCACTTTCTGGGTTACTTTGGGCCAAATACAAAGTGTGGTGCAATTACTGGGAAACTTTTCTCTGTCTTCAATGCATATCTGTTCATGATTCAAGTGCAATTTCACTTGATCTCCAAGTTGTCTGCCTAGACTGTAAGCATCTCAAGACAGCATCAAAACATGATTTCTGTAAGCTCTTTTCAAATTAAGAATAAAACAATAATACATTACACTAACTCTGTCCAAATGAAGCCAAACCAGCTGTTTAATAACCTATATATTTGGGGTTGTTGTATTTACTGTTTACTTGCTCCTATTCACAAAAAAAAAAAAAATCTTATTCTGATAATGCATGGCTTGGTTTAATTTTCCAGAATTTTTCAGAGTACTAAGCAGTGTTTAAATATCCCAACCTACTTCTTCTACTACTATGGGAATTGGTATAGCCAAAACTTGCACACTACTGTAACAGTGTAAGGGATTTCAACACTTAATACCTGATTGCAGTTATTTGGCCCTGAAGTGATTCACAATGTCACAGACTACTGATCACAAGTTGAAAATGGAAGTCTTCATCACAAGTGATATAATAACCACTCTGTTTGAGGCCAGATGCCCTCATTTGAGCTCTCACCACTAGCAAAAGTCTGGATGCAACTGCTCCTGCAACCTCTGAGCTACTGATGTGTAAATTATGGGGTTTCATACATGGCAAAACATTCTCGTGGTGCCGTCTCAGCTCCTGATGGGCAGAGGACTCCTTAGAGAATGCACTCTTATACCACACAAAACTGAAATGGGAGTCACTCAGCTACTTTATTCCTTTCTGGCATGGCTAATCACATAATACTTTTGGAAATGTCACCCTTGAGATCTTCCTTGGAGTATGGATAGACATGCATAGCAAACAGTTTTCCACTATGTTCCTCCAGTGTTCTCTCAGATAAAGTTCATGTTTTAACAGGTTGTAGACATTGTACCTACTGGCAAATTGGCAACAATGAAGTTTTCTAAAATAGCATTAAGTTAGTGTCAGTCTGGAAAAGCATGCTCTGCATTTCATCAGAACATATTTTATATTTTCTTCTGAATCTGTGGTGAGCTAAAGAGGAATTTTTTTCAATATGCTTCAAAGCTAGTGTCGATGTCCTGCATTTCACTCCCCCTCACTGGATCCCTGCAATGCAGAAATTGTTCATTCTCAGGAGACCCTGAATTCCAAAAAAAGAATTTTCAAAATACCACAAAAGTCACTTGAAATATTCCAAATGGATGAGCTCACTGGCTTGCCTGAAGAGAAGAATGGCCAAAGACACTTTTAAAAGCTGGACTTGTCAATTGTACTGTAGTGACAATCCTCAGCACCTCTTAAGAGCATTTTACATCCCTACTAACTCCTTTAAAAATGTGATCTATTAGACTGTGTAATAGAGAAACATCCAAAGGGATGTAGTAGAAGATCCATTACTTGGATCATTGAAAATGTGACTTGACCAGGAATATCCCGTCAAGAAGAATACCACTAAAGGATATAATGACCAAATAAAAATACTCAGATCTCTGGTATTTATGCATATCTTTCACACTTGAGGGCTTGTGAAAACAAGGCTTCAGCCAGGTAATTTTTATTTAAATCCATTTACAATCATGCAAGAGTCCTCAAGATGATTAATAAATTAGTCTAGTGTGCTACATAAGATAAAAATAGTAAAACCTTGTCCCAAAGATATAAGAAAGACATGGAAAAGTACAGTAAAGTGGGACATGCCCAGAACTAGTGATTTATTTTCATTTTTTCATTATCTGAATGGGTATGAATATTTCATTTTTGTGTACTGTGGAAAAAGAGTATATGTAGACAAAGAACCAAAAGGATCGATAATTTACAGAATAGTGAAGTCATGACAGGCATAGGGGATATCATGGAATTAATAAGAATATGTAGTCTTAATATATTGATAGAGCAGAATGGCTGGGATGATCTGCTTTATAGGCTGGGACAGAATAGTGTGGAAAATCTTGAAGATAAAGATGAGCTTAAAAGATAAAAGTATGGCTGGACTAATGAGAGCAGCAGTGTTACCAGCTGTGTTTTGGATGGACTGGCAATATGGATGCTAAGGAGGATGTGCAAGAAGTCTTAAAAAGTGAAAAAGCTTATGAAAAGTGACATTTGTCTCTATAGAGAGAAAGGGACAGGCTTTCCATAAATTGTGGAGGAAGATTGGCTAAGCACTGCTATATGAGCTTGGATGACAAGTAGGACGGTGGAAATGTTTAGGAGAAAAGATAACATTTAGTTCTACACCCATGTTGAGTCTGAGCTGTCAATGAATCTTCCATGAGGAAGTACTGGAGAAAAAAGCAGAAAATAGATAGGATGATCTGGCCAAGAGGAATCAGATGAACAGATACAGACAATAACAGAGAAAATATGCTTGTGAAAGCAAAAGATCATAGAGTTACAAAAAAAGGAGGATAAAGCTTTGCAAGAGCAGCAGATTTAAAAGAGGAGGAAAAAAAGAAGTAGCAAAGACCAGAAAGTGATGGAAAAACCAAAACCAAAACCTGTATAACAAAAAGGAGTGATGGTAAAGGCTCCAAAACCTGGGAGAAATTGAAATTCAGAGTGAAAACTGTTTATTCCCAAGTCTTAGACTGGTGTATGCATTATGAGAGTTTTTTTTGCTGCAACAGCATTGAAAACATTTATTTTATCATGTGTCAATTGTGATAAAAAACCATGAGTAGTAACTAGAATACAGCTTAATTTTACCCTAACTATATTACTGCTGCTACTGTATTGAAAGTGCAATGAATTAGAAAAAACCCAAGAATATACCATAGTGCACCTTCCAGGAAGGAAAGAATAAGTATAATATGCTCTGCACTGCAGGGAGTGGTGTCTTTCTTAAATATTTAGTGGACAATTCTTCTGCACATAAAAAACCCCAACACAATTCCTAAATCACACTCACACCTCAATTCTGCTTTAATATGTTGATATACATCTAGAAAAAAAACACCCTACAGCCTCTGATTCCATCAGTATTTTTCAAAAAATATGCATCATTTTCCATAATTGTGTTGGCTGAGCCTATCAATCAACGTTCAGTGCAATTAACAGCTGGAGACAGGGCTATCTGATCATGCCATGAATAGCTGAGAGGAAGCCAATTAAGATTTTTATTGTATTGTTATTTTTTGGCCAAACTAGGAACATTTAATTACTCATGAAATAAGGCAAGATAATTGATGAACATACTGCATATTAATAAACAGTGGAAATAGCAATTCTACGGACAGCAGACCAAAACCACTTGGTGGCATAGGAATAAATGAGATGTTAAATAGATATAGCATTATAAGGCTGAAGAATGCTTATTACTTTCAACATTCATGTTACATCTGCTTTTGTTTTCTTGAGGATGCCCTGGGTAAGAAGGATACAAATATATTCATCCTTGCTGCTAACATGGTGTCCCTAATGCACAACCATTTGTTGGAATAACTTAGTGGCTAGAAAAATGTGCAATTAATTCTTACGTAATTAAAACGAAAGTGCATGCAAAATAACAAAAACTGAATGCATAAATTACCTAGACTTTTACAAATTTTGTTTAACTATATTGTCTGCTGTTGTGTTCCAAATTTATTCATAAAACACATCTTCAAGAAATATATTCTCTCCCTTAGATATATGTGAAAACTTCTCTCTTATAAAAGATTTACTGATATGCCACGTAGCCCCTCCAATTTTATCTCATGAGACTGCAGAATTATGTTTCTTCCACTTTTACAGGAAGCTGTGAAAGACAATCAGGTAACAAATGCTTTCACTAAAATAATGCATACGTAGGTATAGAGAGAGTAAGAAGATAATACAGGAGAATGTAGCAGGTAGTACCTAATGGATAATTAATAACTCAAAATGACTAATATAATAAAAATGGTTTATGGTCATGGTTTATTAGCGACTTAAAAACCTTCATAATTGAAATGTATTCTATAGGATCAGTATGAAGAGTCAACATTCATAATTTTCTCTTTTTTCAATAATCTGATTACGTTGTAGCAGTTCAAGATTCAGAGCAAGGCAAACTGCCATATGCACAATATAACGCATAATGTAAAATGTAAGGTCAATAACTGGTAAGATAACTGACAGAATGGCGGTGATATCCATGTCAAGGTGTGTAGCTTAACTATAAAAACATGGAAGTAAGATATATATGAGAAACAGACAAACATGCTCTTGCAGTTTGTATTAGCAATATACAGAAGGAAGGCACTGCAACTATATTACGTGTAGTTACCAACAGAGACACTCTAACAGCCAACCCTAACCCTAACACCAAGAGAGACACCCTAATTAAACGTCATCAGGACCACAGTACCTTAAGTCTAATGTCCTTGTTTGTTCAGAAACTAAGGAGTGAGAGATGTTGGATTTTTTTTTTTCATTTGGTGAACATGATTCTTCTGACATACCATTCAGTGAGTTAGAAGACGCTTCTGAATCCTCAGTTTTGTGCCAGGTCCAGAAACTGAAGGGCTGGTACACAGGTGGAAGGCAATGTAAACACATAATGTCATGTATGTACAGCTCTGAGTCAGGAAGGCACTTAATCATGTGCACAAATTGAAACACACATTTGGACCATATTGGTACTCACACCTCAGATCACAGCAGTCTTTTCCAAGAAATGCGGTGTTACTGTCTGAAGTGAAAGGACATAAAATATGCTTTTTAGCAGTGCTATTTGTGATTGTGCTCCCATTTTATGCACTATGGTAAACAAAGAGAGGTTCTCATTTCCATATTGAACACCAAAGATTCTCAGCATTTGCTTATTTTACTCACACACTATGGGATGTTCCCAGGGAAATTCCTTTCCCTGATTCTCAGACTTTTACAAACACATGGAAGATACGTTTATGCTGAGAATCAAACTTCCATGTGCTCCTCATGCAGCACATTGCTTTATCCCAAAGGTCTTGATATTTTGCAGCCATTCTGTGTGGCCTTTCTGTTATGTTACATAGACACCAATAAAAGGATACATATTCTAAAATGCATCTATCCACATTTTATTAAAGGTGTTCAGAAGAAAATGAGGTCTCAAATTATCTTCCTAATCCATTTTGGCATATAATATGAAAGATACTGTGCCTTGGATAAAACTCTCAAGAGAATGTCTGGCTTTTGCTTCCATGTCAGCAATCACACCAGGCAAGCGATACTTAGAATATAATTTAATCTTGAACAGTCAATGGGGAGTCACAAAGAGAAATGTTTTGGCCAGTAACATAAACTCATTCCAAGTTCATGGGCAGATCAATAAGTGGGAGTAACTGCGGAAAAAATGTAATTAAACTCTAGCTGATCTGTGAGGAGTCCCTTGTGAATGGTATGCATACAGAAAAAACAAGAAGAGAGGCACCCCACCAACAATGTCACAAAAATGGAGGGGTTTTTTTTCTGTCTGCATCCAAGATGCATCTTTAGTTTGCATATACTTGTGGTGACAAATTTCACATTTACATTTGATGACTGTTTTCATCCATGTGCTTTTGGTGAACAACTGTGGTGGTCAGTACCAGGGTAGCATGTGCCTTGAAGGTTTGGGTTCAGATTTCTTTTCTTCATCTAGTGGCTAATAGCAAGTTGATTCTTCACTAGGAGTGTCACTAAAACTGTAGTCACTAAAGAAACCTAACACATAATTAATCTCTGAGTCATATCTAAATACATTACAAGATCTACAAGAATTCTAGCAATAATATGTCAGCAAAATTTTGACACACACAGTCTGATTTTTTCAATCCTGTTAGGAGTGCAACTGGCAATAGGCAGGATTGCATGCAAAAATCTTGGCTCTACAAATAGAAATACTAAACTGTGATCATCTGTGATCTTCCACTCTCCTCATTTGCACACACAATTAACAGTCAACTTTTAAAAAATTCTGATCTGCTCCAGTGAGTAATAATATAATGCGTAATTAGACTGCTCATGTCTTTTCTACAGTATAGGACGCAGAGCGTCTCTGACTCGATAAGGTTCAGCACATCGGTTGGAGAGCTTGTTGTGAATTCCACTGCCAATCAACATTTTCTTCTCCCAGACAGAAAATGACCAGGATATCATGTCTGTATAATATGCATGTAAGATAATATATTAAATTGAGTAATTTGATAAATGTCATATAGGCAGTATACCTCATATACAAGTATAGATGTTGCATTTTATCCTTCTCAGTCTGTAGGATGATGAACTTTATGATCTTAACATTTTTCTACACATATCTTGAAATGACAACATTCACTGTCAAGCCAGACAACTGGCTTTTCTCAGTCCTATGCACTACAGTCCACTCAAGGCACACCACACCAGAGAATCCATACTTTTTATTTCTATGGTGGCAGTGACAGTGTGATAATGTGAGTTTGCTGGTCTTGACCAGCAATTCTCATGACTCAAGCTGGCTCTAAGCTTTTTATTCCTTACTATTTAGAAATTAAGCTAAACATCATGGCCTCAAGTTGCGCCAAGGGAGGTTTAGGCTGGATGTTAGGTAAAAATTCTTTACTGAAAGAGTGGTCAGGCCTTGGAACAGGCTGCCCAGGGAAGTGGTGGAATCACCATCCCTGGAGGTATTTAAAAGACGTATAGATGAGGTGCTCAAGGACATGGTTTAGTGGGCATAGGGCGTGTTGGGTTGACGGTTGGACTCGATGACCTTAGAGGTCTTTTCCAACCTTAATGATTCTATGATTCTATGATTCTATGATTATGTTAAATATTTCTTTCTCCACAAAAAATCACCCAACTCATTTTAATTTAATGAAACATAGTTGTATGAGACTCTTTCTACAGCTGCAGTCTTACTCACAGACCTTGACCTCATTTAGCAGAAACAGAGATTGATTTCCTTGAAAAATGTTCTTCCAAGTACACTGTGATCTTTTTAAGTCCAAGCAAAAGTGAATGCTACAAAAACATACAAGCATCAGAGTCTTGCAGATGGTCTCCCATCTTGGTTTTCAATTGGTAGCTCTATTTGAATGGTGTCACCCCTGAAAATCTGTTGTCAGCCACAGAAACTCATGAAAAATGGAGAAAGAAATTTACAAGTGTCTTAATGGAGAAACTTCATGGAAACCTTACACAAGCTCTGTGAAGACCAAGGGTAAAAGTTGTGAAGACATTTTAACAGAATGACACTACAGGGCTTATTGATCTTCACAGCTGGACAGCCCATATGCTACCCCCACTAGCCCACCAGAAAGAAAAAAACCCGCAAAGCCTCCTTGAAAATGTCCCATATTGTAAATACCAGTAAGAACTTCCTGGAAAATCCACTTCATAGTCATATTGGTATTATGGAGCTTTGACTGTATCAACAAATGTCACCACTATGATCACCCTGCCCGGTCATGGATATGTTCCAGGTCCTGTGTGCTCAGGCCAGGTTTCTCCAGTGAGGCAATAGGAAAAGAGACGAGGCAAACAGTGGCAAGAACGTTCTGCTCATATCCAAGGCCAATGCACTTCTACATGGGAGAAAACTGACTCTTGGAAGAAACAAAAGCCCCCTCTGAAGGTATGAGATAAAAGAGCTCAACAAGGAAGGTGGAAAGTTCATTGTGTTGGAAGAAAACAGTCATGCTTAGATCAAAACTTAATCTTACTCATTTTAACCTGTTCCTTCCAGCTCAATCTAAAAGTAAAAAACCAGCAAACATAAGCTCAGTTTGGCATTGAATATGAAACACCTGATTAAAAGGCAGAGAATAACAGGACTATTTTAACTGTTCCCTAAAACAGGGCTGTAACATTGAACTTCCTGAGTTTAAGGTTTAAAAAAAAATCCCAACTAAAACCTGAACCAAACCCTCATATATACTGTGGTATATAAATGCAGTTAAAGAACTTTAACCACCTTATCTTTGATGACCATAGTAACTGATTGATATTTGTTGCCATATGGGAGATGGAATGGAAATAATTTCTGGTTTTATAGCAATGCTATGAAAATGAGTTAGATTTGGTGGAAGTCTTAAGCCACTTGCTCAAATCAACTTGTCTCATTTCACCTCTACTGCATAAAAAATAATAAGAAACAGAAAAATCTTCTTTTCAGAGGAAAACATTTACTACAAATATTTTTCATGCAGCTCTAGTTATGAAGAAATTGAAATGGCAACGATTTTGAAAGTGGACTATTTTTCACAGAAGTCCATGAAAAATGTTTGTGAGCTATGACAAACTGGGAAATAAATCTTAAGTTATGAAGAATGTCTGAAAAAATTACTGGTACTTTCAAAAATCTACTTAAGTTTATCAAGTACCTCACAGAGTACAACGTGACAGCAAAAGTAAGTGCAGAAGAGAAAGTTTGTGGGCAAAATGCTCTTCCCCAAGCATGGCACAGGATAGTGGCTGCATCCCCTCCAGGAAGGTATTCTGCCCTCGAGCAGAGGACACAACATCTCAACTTCTGCTTTGAGGCTTCATTCAATTCTACCTAAACCGCAGAACCAGTAGCTACATTTAATCTATAAATTTACAACAGCAATAATTTAAAAGCTTTTACAAAAACCCCGTAACAGTAACTTTGATTTTATTTGGATATGATTCTGATTGAAAACATAAAAAAAAAAAGAGTATCTCAGATTTTTCTGCTATTATTTATGCATGTGTAATTTGTTTCCACTGTGCTCATGTGCTCATACTTTTTTTTCCCCCATGCATTTTTCAGTAAATAGATTCAATGTTCTGCACATAACTAGAAACAAGTAAATTTAAAGATTAAAAAATACTTTTGCAAAGTTTATTTTGAACTTTGTCATGTATGTTGAGGTATGCAGACAAATGGCATATGACAAGAATCTGATGGTAGGAATTATGCTTATCCGATTAAGAATCAGAAAATAATTCTATTAATATGCAGGTAAAATCAAAACAAAGCTTAATTACTGTATACAGAACACTTCTAATGAATCCTTGCAAACATGCTAAAAATTATTAATAGAAATAAATTTTTTCAGAATATGAAAAAGTGAACATGCCTTAAACATTTCAGAAATGGTTTTCAGAATAGCTTTTAAATCAGGAAGAGGGAAAAATAACTGAAAAAACTATTTGATGAAATTACTTATGAATGTCTGACGTTGGGTAGCTGAAAAGGAAAAATGAATAAACATGCTGATAACTTGAATTGCACAGGTCAGCTTTGTAATGTCATCAAATTTAACTATGATTTCTACTTGACTGACTGGTTAATCTTTACTTCCACAGTTTGTGACTGACCAGTTTGGTGAGGTCACACAGGATTCATTCTGAGGCTTTGACACTGGGAGGAATATGGTGGTGGTACCCTCACGTTAGGTGCCACCTAAAATGCTTGTGCACATACTTCACGTACACGTTTGTAAGAAACTCAGATCTGAAGATAATTTCTTCTTCACTGTATGCACTGTGTACAGAAGCTCATCACAAAACACTGTGCTGTGTTATACAAAATAGTAAATGAACATCTTACTGTTGAAGGATGTCTGACTTCATCAGCACATTAGGCATTTATACACTGCACTCTTGGGGGCTCAGAGGGAATATCAAAGCACCAGACTGTTATTTTATAATAGCCTTGACAGAACATCACACATTGCTGACATTAAAAACAATAATAAAGAATAGAATTAAAACTTTTCTTTATACATAGAGAGAGTCAAGAAGTCAAAATCAAGTAAAATATAGTAAAGAATATTTCCATTTCACTTGAACTTCGCTGTATTAAGGGGTATTCATTGAAACAGGAAAATCGAAGTGAGGGAGGGAAAGAGTGGAAGAGAAAGCACTAAGTGAAAAGAAGGAAAAGGAAGCATGAGCTTAATTCTCTTTTCTGTGTGTTACTATTTCTAGCAATGCCCCAATTGATATAACTTCATAGAACTCAGTGGAATTATTCCTGAGTGAACCAGCATGAATATCATGAAAGTGAATGGAATGAACTTAATCTCTGCTTTTAATACTTGCTAGTTTACAGTAATAATAAAGAATAAGTATTTTCCGTAATATTTACTAGGTAGTTTCAAAACAATTAATAATACACTTTAGAAAAGAATGGTATTAGTAACTCATCATTTCATCACATAGATCTACCATAAATGAAATACACTTCAAGGAGCTCCTGAAATTTATTGTACAATTAATGGCAAATGACAAAGTGTACATGTACTGGAATAATGTACACTTTAAGGTGAAATGCTTTATTTCTAGGTTCTACTGCAAAGCATCTTGTCATGAGTATTTAAAAAAATTATGTAATGCATTTTGAATTATTTTTAATTAAATTAAGTTCTAATATTCTGTAAAAACTGCCTGCAGAGTAATATATAAGTGTGCATTAAATATTTCCATAGCATTGAAAATACTTCAGGAACATCGTTCTTTAAAAGAGAAACATCAGAAGCAGACTACTACATATATAACAAACTGGTGATATATGCAGAACATCCTGATAATTCTTTGTTACTTCCACTTCCTAATTTAATTTCATTTCAGGGTTAAGAATGAGTGGATTCACAGCCTTTTCACTTTATTACATCTTAGCTATTCATCAGAAATCTCATCTTTCCTTTCAAAACATGAGGTTCATCATAAGTTAAATGTCAGCATTATTGTGTAGGCTCAGGAGGAGCCACAGGTCGCTACACTGTTTGTCCTCATACATAATATGAGGGTTATAAAACCCATCCATAACTGCTACTGTGCAGCTGCAATTTTTTGTTGATATAGAGTACACCTTATCATAGAATCATAGAATGGTTTGGGTTGGAAGGGCCCTTAAAGATCATCTAGTTCCAACCCCCCTGCCATGGGCAAGGACACCTTCCACTAGACCAGGTTGCCCAAAGCCCCATCCAACCTTGCCTTGAACAACTCCAGGGATGGGGCATCCACAACTTCTCAGGGCAACCTGTTCCAGTGCTTTACCACCCTCACAGTGAAGAATTTCTTTCTCATATCGAATCTAAATCCACCCTCTTTCAGTTTAAAGCCATTACCCCTTATCCTATCACTACATGCCCTTGTAAAAAGTCCCTCTCCAGCTTTCTTGTAGGCCCCCTTCAGGTACTGGAAGACTGCTATTAGGTCTCCCCAGAGCCTTCTCTGTTCCAGGCTGAACAACTCTCTCAGCCTGTCTTCACAGGAGAGGTGCTCCAGCCCTCTGATCATCTTCGTGGCCCTCCTCTGGACTTGCTCCAACAGGTCCATGCCCGTCTTATGTTGGGGGCCCCAGAGCTGAATGCAGTACTCCAGGTGGGGTCTCAAGAGAGCAGAGTAAAGGATGAGAATCACCTCCCTCGACCTGCTGGCCATGCTTCTTTTGACGCAGCCCAGGATATGATTGGCTTTCTGGGCTGCAAGCGCACATTCCTGGGTCATGTTGAGCTTTTCATCAACCAACACCACCAAGTTCTTCTCCTCAGGGCTGCTCTCAATCCATTTTTCGCCCAGCTTGTATTTGTGCTTGGGATTGCCCCAACCCATGTACAGGACCTTGCACTTGGTCTCGTTGAACTTCATGAGGTTTGCAGGGGACCACCTCTCAAGCCTGTCAAGGTCCCTCTGGATGGCATCCCTTCCCTCCAGAGCGTTGACTGCACCACACAGCTTGGTGTCATTGGCAAACTTGCTGAGGGTGCACTCAATCCCACTGTCCATGTTGCCGACAAAGATGTGAAACAGCGCCGGTCCCAATACCGACCCCTGAGGAATGCCACNCAGGTCTCCTGTTTCCTTCTGGAGAGGGCCCACATTTTCCCTAATCTTCCTTTTATCCCTTTATTCCCTAGTTCTCCTTATAGGTACCTATAGAAGCTTTTCTTGTTGCCCTTGACATCCCTGGCCAGCTCTAATTCTATCAGGGCTTTAGCTTTCCTAACCTGATCCCTGGCTGCTTGGACAATTTCTCTGTATTCCTCCCTGGCTACCTGTCCTTGCTTCCACCCTCTGAAGGCTTCCTTTACGTGTTTGAGTGTGTCCAGGAGCTCCTTGTTCATCCATGCAGGCCTCCTGGTGTTTTTGCCTGACTTCCTCTTTGTTAGGATGCATCGCTCCTGAGCTTGGAGGAGGTGATCCTTGAATATTAACCAGCTTTCTTGGGCCTCTCTTTCCTCCAGGGTTTTATCTTATGGTACTCTACTAAGCAGATCGCTTAAGAGGCCAAAGTCTGCTCACCTGAAGTCCAGGGTAGTGAGCTTGCTGCGTGCCCTCCTCCATGCCCTAAGGATCTTGAATTCCACCATCTCATGGTCACTGCAGCCAAGGCTGCCCTCGAACTTCCCACTCCCCACCAGCCCCTCCTTGATG
>VZTQ01011582.1:0-12500 GCA_013400755.1 Pelecanoides urinatrix
GGCCGGGAGCCGCCGCGACGGGGCCCGCGGCTGCGCCCCCGGCAGAGCGCGGCTCCCCGCCGGGACGGGCGCGGCGATGGCGGGGGAGCCCCGGGGGTCCCGGCGCGCCCTGCATCCATCGCTGGCGGCGCAAAGCGCCTCACTTGGGTTCCTTTGAAATCCGCTAATTTTCAGGACCGGCGTTCGTGCGCTTCCATTAATAGAAGCGGCTTGTGAAAAATAGGGCATATGAATATGGAAACGGAGTTTTAATGTGATGGGCGCTCTGCTGGACCTGCTCTCCGGCTGGAAATACGCAGGGACAGGCCCTGGCTCCGGCTGCTCCACGGCCCCTTCAGCCCAAAGGAGGAACAAGTTCAGGGGCTTTTCCCGAAACGAGGGCACCGGGGAGCGGCGCCTTCGGGGGCCGCCCGCCCGCCCCCCCTCCCCGTGCCTGTCCCGGGGAGTCTCCGGCCCCATCAGCTGTCCCACCCCGGGGGCCGCGGGGGTCATTTCGATGCTGTCCCCGAAACAGAGCAGGGGGCTCCTCCCGCGGGACGAGGGCGCAGGGCTGTCCCGGCAGGTCAGGTTTGCTGTGCCCCCCTTTCCTCGCAAGCGGGGCTCCACGTTAAAGTGGCTACTTGGGAGAAAACCCAGTGGTGTCACCGGCGGGAGATGTGGGCTTAAGCAGCAGGATGGAATAGAGGGGGTGAAAAACCTGTGTAATTCCAACCTGTAACGGTTATTCGACGCCTATTCCCGCCACCACTGGGCTGGGGATATTTCTAACATTATGAAGGGGTTTACCCTTTCCACAGGTGAGTTTAGCCTGGCTGGCCCCGCTCCGCGCCCTGGGCTGGAGCCGAGTTATTCGAGTAGGCTGCAATAAGGACTTAGAGCGACTTTACAACGTACATTCGCACAGAAGCGTCGTGTGAATTTGGAGGAAGATAAACTCTGGACAGGGAGAAAATAACAAAACTTAGAAGCCCACCCGCACAGGAAACACTAAAAGTTGTAGAAGCGACAGGCAGCGCTGGAGCCCTAATACGGTGTTACACGCGGGCTGCGTTGGTCCGTGTAAACGCAACCAGGGTAACCGGCACGGCAGGGAGCTCCGCTCGGTGCTGCTCGCTGGTTCCCAGCGGTTGCGCCGGACTCGCCTGCCCGGCTGGGAGAGAGGATTCAGCTCCCGGCGCACCCAGCTGCCACCCCGGCGCCAGGGCAGGCACCCTCGGAGCGGCAAAGACAACGCTGATCCCTGTGTCCCAGCCCAGCGAAGTTCCCCTTCTCGCTTTCTGCTCTAACGATGGCCAAGCTAATCCCCCGGGAGCGGGGAGTAATTAAACATGATCTGCTGCTGCATCCCGCAAGAGAGCCCGTCAGCCAAGAGCAGCGGAGCAGCCTACCCGCGGCTCTGCTGCCGGGAGCCGGAGGCTGCAACGAGTCGCCAAATCCTGCCCGAGCGTAGCAGGAGTTCCCCGAAGCAGCCTCCCGTGTCGTGCCCACCTGCAAAACACATGGCCACGACCCAGTAGAAACACCGAAGGGGAACCGGGGACAGGGCGACCAACGGGGCTCCCGCGTCCCGCCGCGGCCGCGCCGGTGTCAGTCCGGAGCGATCGGGCAGGAGCGGGGCAGCCCTGTCCCGCTTTCCGCCCCGCCGGCTGGAGCGGGAGCAGCACGCAAAGTCCCCGGGACGCAGCCCCCGCTCCGTGCTCTCAGCGCCGGGCCCCTGGCAGCCCGGGCCTGGCCCAGGACAAGGGCTTTCTCCCGGGCGGTGGGTGGCGAAGAGACGAGCCAGGCGGTGCTTCGGCAGCGGGAGCCTGTCTCAGTCTCCTCCATCTTCATCACCGCCTGCCGGCAAGCGCCGGGGAAGGAGGCCGGGCAGAACCCGCGGCCCGAAGGCTCCCCGTGCTGCCCGGCCGAGCCCTGCCCCCCGGAGCCCCGGGCTGCGCTGCCCTGGCCGGGGCAAGGCAGGAAGCTCTCGCGGGGGCGGGACGCGGAGGTCCCGGCGCAGCGAGTGCGGGGCGCCGGGGGTCCCGGGCCGGGCCGCGCCGTCCGGAGCTCTCCGTGGTGCTGAGGGCGGGCGGGGCCGCAGCCACCCGGCTCCGTGCGCGTCCCCCGAGGCGGGAGAGGCCGGAACCGCCCCGCTCCGTGCGGGCCGTTGCCCGGCGCGGCGAAAGAGCAAACACCCCCGGCTGCCCCGCGGGCTACCGCGTCCCCTCGCTCACACACCGCTCTTCGACAACCTCACGGTTTGTTTCCGCGCTCGGCGCGCCAGCAGCCAGGTCTGTTCCGGCGGGTGCCCGTGTTTCCCCGGTTAACGCTGGGAGAGCCCGTTCATCTGGCAACAGATGGGTTTGTTTATTGGTTCACATCCACTTCCAGGGCCGAGAGCAGGTCCTCGCCCGGGCGAGGGCGGAGGCTCGGGCGGGAGAGGGACCGGGGCTGCAGGAATTTAGCAGTTCGGCACCAAGTCTGGGGGCGGCCGCGGCGAAAGCAGCTGTCTGGGGAGGAAAAGGGGACAAAACCCGAGCGGCGCGGCTGGAAAGGCACCGCCGCCAACGGCGCCGAACCGCGAGGCCGGTCCATCGCCCGGCTCTTTGTCCTGCCGCTCGCCCTGAAATGCGTGCCCATGTGTGGGGTTTTTTTAAACAAGCAGCGGAGCCCTTTCCTGCAAGGGCTGCCTCAGGGGCAGCCTGTCCCCGGGTCGGCTCCTTCCCGGTGCAGACGAGGAGCGGGACAAACGAAGGAGGGCTTACATTTCCAGCCCCGCTTCCCAAATGGAAAAAGGGGGAGTGAAATTCCTTCTCCAAACCTCCTCCCTCTCACACGCACTTTCCAGTTGGGTCTGGAAATACGTTCCTGGTCCCCCTTCCCCGGCAGACCCTGCTTTAGACACCGTCCGACACGGCACCGGCAGCCCCCCAGCCCGGCCGCGCTCTCCTCTCTTCCCTCGCTCTCCTGCCTGCAAGCCCCTGCCCGCCGCGATTCGCAAAGCACCGGGAGCCCCCTGCCCTGCCCAGGCACCCCGCGGCTCCGGGCCGGCCCTGCTCGGGAAGGGGGAGTGGGGGACACTCATCTATTTTGCATGAACTTTCCTTCCTTATTCTTACTACTTTTCCGCGAGTTTGTGCAGTCAAAACTGAGCCCCGATTTATCCATCGAGAAGAACAACGAGATGGGACCAGCTTTTCCAGCTGGATCGCCTCCTTTCGGGAGAAAACAGCCCAGGATTCGATGTTTAGACTTAGGAAAGGGCCCTAACCCAGCCCAAATTTCCTACCTCCTTCGCCAGTCCGGATAGGATGCGTTTCCCGGGAAAACCTCGGCGGCGAGGTAGAGCGGGCGCGCTGCTCTGGCCGCTCGGGGCCCCACTCCCGGGTTGTTCCTGCCGGGGGGTAATTTGGGGGCCACGGCGGAGTCGCGGGGGAATAGTCAGAGGCCGCCGCAACATGGGCAGAAAACGAGGTGGGCGTTCCCGACCCGCTCCTCTTTTGTTAGATCAAGGCAGAGGTCAATATGGTTTTAACTCGAATTTATTAGCAGAGAAATCAGCAAGCCGCTCGCTAATTAGCAAAGCCCAAATAAACCTGCCCGGAGGGTTCTCTTTTTCTTTTTCGTCTTTTTTTTCCCCTTCTATCTCAAAAGAAAGGGAACGCACGAGCAAAAATAGGAGAAAAAAAGAAGAAGAAAGCCAAACCCTCAGAGGAGAAGATAATATTGGACTTTATGAATGTTTTATAGGTAATTACTGTATAACTTTCTAATTTCGCAGGGGGGTGTTCACCTCCAAAGGCCGGGGCCAGAGCCGTCCCCGGAGCCCGGTGGAGGGTCACAGCCCCCAGCCCCGACCCGCGCCCCCTCTGCCCCCGCGGGACCCGGCGGCCGGGCGGCCCGGGCCGACGTGGGGAAGAGAGGCGCTGGGAGGGAAGCCGCCTGCCAGGGGAAGCGGGGGTTGGGAGAGCCGGCAGCAACAAAGATCAAAGGCCGGCAGGGCTCGGGCGCTCCGTGTCCGCCGGGACCCTCCTGCCCTCCCTGCCTCCTTCCCCTCGTTACTCACCCCGACCGCCGGCGCTTGCTGCCTGTCCCAGCTCAGTGCGGAGGCAGCTACCGGGCCGAGGCCGCATCCCCAAGCCCAGCACGGCCCCGCCGCGCCCGCCCCCAGGGGCCGGAGCCGTCCCGGGCCGCCCGCCGCGCTGCAGCCTCTCCCCAACGCCTTCCCGGGAAACCCACCACTGCCCTGCCCAGGTGCTTAAAATAACGGCGAGGGGCACGACACCTGCGCGGGGATTTGTTTTTCCTTTAAAATACAGATAGGGAAAAATAGCGCCGGTTATGAAACAAAGAGCCTGAAATTAAAAATAAAAAAAGAAAAAGTAGCATTTGCCTTTTCTATTCCGAATTGCTTGCGTTCTCGTCACGGGGAAAATTAGCTACCTTGAATTTCCACGTTTGTTAAAAAAAGATAAAGTTTATTTCTTTTCTTTTTTTTTTTCGTTTTTTTCCCTGTAATTTTTCAGTCACAAAAAAATCTATATTTTGTCATCTAAGCATTTATTTTACTGAATCCAAAAAGACATGAAAAGGGAGAGGGGAGAATCACGTTCGTTCGTTTTAAACTAACGTATAGAAGTGAATTGTTTTTTCCTCTTTTGGACGACATATAATAAATATGATATAGCACTCAGCACTCGGTCTGTACAATTCTGTTCGCATTAGGGAGCATGCCACTTTTCAATAAGAAAAAAAAAGGTCATGAGAAAAATCAGTGCAAAGTTCTCCGTTCCCCCGGTCTTCGCCGCCGGGCGGGGGTCGAGGCGCTCTCATTCCCTCCGTCCTCCGCTGCCGTTAGTCTCTCCGGCGGGCTCGGGCTCCCTCTCCCTCTCCTCCTCCTCCTCCCCCTCCGTCCCTCTCTCTTTCCGAGCTCCAAGTCCTGCCTCGCAGGAGCCGAGGTCGGCGGGTCGCCCCGCGGCTCTGCCCGCCTTCCCCCGCGTGTGGTCGTTTCACTTACGGGCTCGGCTCTGGGTTCACGGTTCAAGAGTCTCTGCTCTGACTGATCGCCTCCCTCGGTGGCCGGTGGCTGCCTGCAGAAGCTCCTGCCCCTCGGCTTCCCCTCGCTTCCTCCTCTGCGGTGCTGGGGCTTGTTTGGGGACGGGGAGGGGAAGGGCTCGTTGCGGGGACCGCGGTGCCGCTTCACCGGGGGTGAGGGGTGCCGGGCATAGGGTTGGCCAGGGGGTTGAGGGCCGGCTGCCCGCCTGGCCCCAGGCCGTGGATCAGCACCCGCGGCACCAGCGGCCGCTGGAGCTGGGGGTGCGGCGCGGGGGGAGTCCGGTACATGCTGCTGTACATGGCCGCGGCCGCCGCGGCCGCCGTCGTGCTGTCCATGCTGCCCAGCAGGCTGGGGTGGTAGAAATAGGGCGAGGGGAACATCCTCTGCAGGGCCGAGTAGTTCCCGGCCTCGGCCAGCAGCTCCAGGCCCACCGCCGTCTGCCGCTTCCACTTCGTCCTGCCGGGGGGAACAAGAAGCGGATGCAGGGCGGGCGCCGCAACGGGGCACCCGGCCCGGTTCCGCGGGGGTCCGCGGACCGCGAGCCCGCTCCCCTCCCCGGCAAGGCCCCCCACAACCGTGGCCCCGGTGGGGCGCACTGGCCCTGCGGGCCCGCACAGGGCGCGACCCCCCGGCCGTGCCCGGCCTCCCCCCACCCCCCGCAGCCCCCAACACATGCACACGACGGCTACGGCCAAATTAATAACCACGGCACACGGTTAGACCGCAGCGCGCTGACACTAATGGTTTGCGACAGAATTAGGGTGGCTGCAACCGTATGTAATGAGACAGAAAATTACGGCAGCGGTGACGGGGGCCGGACCCCCCAGCCCGCCGCCGGGGAGGGCGCGGGGCCGCCGCCGGGCGCTCCCCGCATCGTCCCGGGCTCCCGTGGGCAGGAGCACAGCGGCGTCCGCCCGCTCCCCGGGGAGCCCCGGGGCCGCCGCCCCGCCGGGGCCCGCCTTACCTCCGGTTCTGGTACCAGGTTTTCACCTGCGTGTCGGTGAGGTTGAGGGCGGCGGCCAGGTCCATGCGGTCCTGCACGCTCAGGTACTTCTGCCGCTCGAAGCTGCGCTCCAGCTGGTTGAGCTGGTGATCGGAGAAGGCGGTCCGCGCCTTCCGCGGCTTCTTGGCCCGCACCGGCGGGCTGTCCCGGCTGCTGCTGATCTCCCGGTCGCCCTCCTCCTTTGTCCCTGCGAGCGAGCCGAGGCGCGGTGAGAGCCGGCGGGACACCGGCTCGGCCCCCGCCCCGCCGCGGTTACCGGGCCCCGCCGCCCCCTCCCCGGGGGCTCCTCCGGTGCACGGGGGGCACGGTCAAATACGGGGGGGCGGCGGCGAGCCCGTCCGGGGGACGGCGGGATTTCCACTCTCCGCTTGCCAACTGCAGGGCTTTAGTTATTTTATCGCCCTCTCCCCCCGGCCCGAAATGCCGGGAAATCGATATGTCAATCCGGCTCCGCTCGGGCCCGGTTTTGTGGCGCTCCTTGATCTTCCCCGCAGGAAGAACAATAATCTCCCTAATTGACCCACTGGGGAGGTTGGTGCACACAAAAATGGCCAGACCAGACTGTACATCTGCTTTGGCACTCTTATGCTAATGCTAAGAGAGCAAACTGAGCGGCGCACCCGGGCGGCTCGCGGCTCTTCAGCCCGGCGAAAATACCTCAACGGGGCAAAATTAGAAAAATGCGTCCTGTCGCCTTTCGGCTGAACTTGGCTGCCTGCGAGGGAGGGCAGCTCCGCCGGCACCGCAGGGAAAATAGCCCCTCTTCTGCCTCGCCTTTGCTCACTCTTTTCCTTCCTGCCCCTTCCTTTCCTCACGCACACATAGATGTTTTCATTTACGAACCCCGCACGGCGGGGGCTTCCCCATCAGCACGCAATCCATAATTAAGAAAATAATAAAAGACGGAGAAATAAACCTTCCTACCCCGGCGCGGGGAAGACCCGGGTGTTTTGCAAAATGCACAAAGCCCTCCAACCTTCGCTGCCTATCGCGGCCCTATTGTTCTTTTATTATTTTATTTTTAATTAAAAGTTTTTTCGTTTACGTGGTATTGGCTGCTGGGTAAGTGGGATTTTTTTCCTTGTTTTTATTTTAGATCGAATGAGCAAAAATGAAAAGGCTGAAGGCAGTAAGCGCAGCTGAGCCGCCGGTTCTTAGAAAGCCGGAGACTCATTTATGCTCATTTGCATTAAAAATAAATACATTCCGGTTTCCAACGCGATCCCACCGCTCCCGCTATTTCCTTAAAAACGGTGAGGTTAAATAAAAAACAGGAGGAAAGGCCGACAGAGAGGAAAAAAAGCGATTTCATTTCCTACCGATCTTAAACCCGTGGCAGCGAGGACCACCGACAAGCCCCGGCAGAGTGGAGCGCCCCTACCGTGGATTCCCCCCCGATTTTCGTTTCACCGATGCGGCCGAGCGCCGCGGCCCCGGTTTTAACGGCGGCCGAGGCGGTGCGGGGCCGGGTCAGGCCGTACTCACCGTGACATTTAATGTCGCCCTGCGTGTCGTCGCGCTTGTCGAGCCTGGCTTTGCCATCCTCCTGCTCGATTTTGGGCCTGAAGCTCTCCGGGGCCGCGCTGCCCTCCTGCTTGGGAGTGTGATGCGGAGAGGGGACGCTGGTACTGTAAGGTGCACACGCCGCCAGCGGTTTGCTGTCGCCCAAAATGTCCTTAATTAAAAAAGAAGAAGTGGAAGTCCTGGGGCCGGAACTGGCCGAGCCCAGCTGGGGCGGCGGCGGCTGCGGGGGCGACGGCTGCAAATTCGGCGGCGGCGGCGGCGGGTGCGGGCCGAGGTGGAGGTGGTGCGGCGGCGGCGGCGGGAGGCTCTCCGCCACCCCCAGGTGCGGCTCGGGGTGCTCCATGCTCACCGAGATGGGCGACGAGGGCGCCGTCCCCACCGTGTCGATCTCCGAGCAAGGGGACGGCGTGGCCTGGCTCCTAAAATCCGCCGGCCGGCCGTCACCGTGGGGGCGAAAGTCTCCGTTCATGACTCCGGGGCTGCCGGTGCTGCCGCCCGACAGGATCGTGTCTATCCCGAAGCTGGACCCGCTCGGCCCCTCCATGGCGGACCGCTAGCGCCGCGCCCGCATCCCCGGGGGCGGCTACGGGGGTAGCACCGGGGGACGGAGGGGAGGAACGGGGGGCAAGCGGGTTACCCCACCCGCGCACCGGCGGCGCAGGCGGCTCTAACGCGGAGCCCCCGCCGAGTACCACATCGCCGCCGGGCCGGTTCGCCGCTACCCAACTTTGTTGCGGGAAGTTGCGGACGCGGAGCGGGGCGGACACCGGCCACTGCGGCGCGCCCGCCCGTGCCCACCGAGCTCCTCTCGGCGGCGGCGACTCCCCCCGTGACGTCACGGCCGCCGCGTCCCCCCCGCCGTTTATTATAAACCCGGGCTTTTGCCGCCGCCGCTGCCCACCCCCATTGGCGGAAGGCCGAGCGGGGGCTGACGCAGCGCGGGCGGCAGCCAATCAGCGGCGGCGGCGACGGGGACGGGCGCGGGAGGGGGGGGGGGCGCTACGGAGGCGCCCCCCCCCCCTCCCGCGCCGGTCTCCGCCACCGCCCCGTCGGGCCCCGGTGCCGCGGCCGATGGATCGGATCCCCCGGAGAGCATCATCCGGTGTTCCCGGGACGGTTCCCGGTTGAATGTCAGAGTAATGGGAAGTGCCAGTGACAAGACGTCGTATTAATCCTGATGAAGTGGCGTGTCAACCTAATTAGCAGAGTAATTATAAAGGTGGTAATGAATGATTTAGAGTTCTCCGAGTTATATTTTAGTACGAATTACCATTTCCAGGCCCTTGTGAAGCCCGCCCCGACACCTCCCCTCCCGCCTCCAGCAGCCCCGGGACCCGAAAAGCACCGAAACCAGCAGCCGCGGCCCCAAACCTCGGGGGCGCGGGGGTACGGGGCAGAGCAAAGGGGGCAAAGGGCAGGATTAGGGACGAGCCTAAGGGAAATTTTTCGGGTGATGATGTTCAACGACGGCACTAGGTGATGCCTTAGGTGTGGGGCCGCTGGTACCCCTGCCCCGCAGACAACGGTTCCCCCGCTGATGGGAGCCCGCTGCCGGCCCGGGGCGAGAAGCGGGAGAGTGAGGACACGCGGGTGCCTTCTTACCCCCGCCCCGTCCTGCCTGCCGCGTACCGGGAGTCCCCCGCCCGGCCCTGCGCAGAGGATGCGCGGGTGCGCCGCCGCCCCGTTTCCCACCGTGGTGCATTTTCTGGGGAAGTCGTCCCGCTCAGAGCTACGGAGGGGCGCGGGGAGCGCATGGGGAGCGCGGGGGGCGCGGGAGGCCGCGGCGAGCCGGTAACTCGTTGCGGGCGGTTGGGTCCGGCGTGAGATGCTGCAGCCCCGTGGCAGCGGTGCGGGATGAGGAGCCATGGCCCGAGAGGAGAGGTGCAGATGCGGAGGGTGCCGCGGCCTTCGGCTCCGCTTCCGACGACTTGGGGCCGGCCTCCCCCCTCGTGGCGGGAGCCTCTGGGTCTTCGCTGCTAAAAGTCGCCGGGCCTTCCCTGGGATTCACCCGTCAACGGTGTCACACCCGAAGCGCACCGGCCTTCGCGGGGCGCCGCGGCGGGGCAGGTCCCGGCCCCGCTTCGTGAGAAGTTTTTCGACGGTAGGAAACCCTGCCCGCAGGCAGCCCACTGCTACCGAGCATCCCCGCTCCGCCCCGACGGTCCCGCATCGCCTCCCGCCGCTCCGCGGGCAGGCAGCCGCGGGGTGCCGGTGGCAGCCAGGCGTACCGTTTGCCCCGCGGCTTTAGGCGCCGGTGCTGCTCCCGGAGGCCGGTGCGGGAGCGGAGGCGGTGAGGCCGGCGGAGGTGCAGGGCCGCCCGTGCCCGCTGGGCGGCGGTGGCTGCCGCCCCCGTTGTCCCCGACGGCTGCCCGGCGCGGGGACGGGGCCGGAGGCAGCGCGGGAGCCGTCGCCCCGGTGGGAGAGGGGTTCGCGGCTTGGCGGGGTGACCTCCTGACAGTGCGTCCCTACAGATCGGGGCGCTTGAAGGAACAAGGAGAGGAAAAGGGGACAGAAGAAAAATGGGGGGAAAGTCAGGAGCAAAAGGAAAGATCAGGAGAAAGGGAAATTTTTTTTAAAGAAACCTGCAAACGCACAGGCAGGATTCCTGCAGCAGGGAAGCAGCCCGCGGCCGCCGTATTTATCCTGCTGCCTTGGTTTGCAATTTACCAAAAGTATGTCCTAATTATCCCTAGGGGAATGCGGGATCCGGGGTAATATGTTACACTAGCATAATCCTTTAACTCACAATACACCTCCCCATCCCGGAATAGGGATTTAGGGCTTAAAGTCGTGTTCCTGAAGAGTGAACACCTTTCATTTCCCTCCTTCCATTTTTTAATCCTAGACTCCATTGTACAGAAATATTCCGGGGGAAGCGGCGGCGAGACCCGCCTGAGGAAGCCGTTCCGCTCCCGGCCGGGCCCGGCAGCAGCCCGGAGCGCCGGCAGCCTCGACCTCTCCGGTTCCTTCGCCGCGCACCGCGGGCGGGTTCGGATTCCCAGAGGCCAGATCAGCCCTAGGCGGGGGCATCGCACGCAAAAGGCCTTTACCTCCTACTGGCACCTTACGCGGACGCGGAGGGCAGCACTTGTTGAGGCCGGAGGTGGATGAGGAACGGCTGCAGCCCCGTGTCCCCGCAGCCCCTGACTGGGTGACCCCCCCTTCCCATCTCATCCCACCCGTCTGGCTGCGGACAAAGCCACGGACCTGCCCCCGCCCCCCCCCCCCCAATAAATCAGCAATAGCCGAATCAAAGCGATGAGCGAAGGTGCCACTCAGAGGAGTCGGACGGGGCCCCGCTCGTTAATTAGCAGGCAGCTAATTAGAGCGGCACTTTGAGCGCTAATCAATGGCCCGATGGAGGCTGGGGGCAGAAAGTGGGAGGGATGGGGTATCATGAGCCGGGCCGGGGGGTGCGGGCTCGCCAGCCGGTCCCTGCCCGGGGGCGGCCCCGGCCGAGGCACCACGGAGCGGCCCCGAGGTCCGACCAGCGGGGTCCGCTCCCGGGGAGCCGGGGAAGAGGCTGGCGCGGTGCTGTAACTGCTGCCTCGGCCCCCCGACGGGCAACCCGAGGAGCGGGGTGCGGGCTCCGGGGATCCCTCCGCGAAGCAGCTCGGGGCTGGCAGGGCGTAGCATCCCGGCCCCGGGATGGGTTTCTCCCCATCCGGATTTTGGTGCGCGGTCGTGTTGACTCAGTGGCAACCTCGCAGCTCGGAGGGAGCGGGGGGGGGTGGAGGGGGCCGAGAGGGGGCGAGCCCGTTGTACTGTGAAATTTAACAGTCTGAACATCCATTTATTAAAAGCTGCTGCTTGACATTTACACTGTGCCAACAGACTCGCCGTCTAATCCAGGCGAAAATATATTGTACCTCGGAGTAATTGGGGCCGTTGCAAGAGACGCTACAGAACGTTTCCCAGCGGGAACAAAACGGCGCGGAGCAGCGCGCAGCAAGCGCAGCCACGGCCCGCTCCTCCCCGGCCAACCCCGCCGCGCCCGGGCGGCGGCTGTCCGCTGCCCTCCGCCTTCCTCTCCTGACGGGGAAAGAAAAAAAAAAAGGGGGGGGGGAAAAAATAGGCGAAGAAAGTTAACTTTCTGCTCCAAAAAATTAATCTCGACGTTTAGTGCTACTGTTTTTCTTTTGTCAAATGTTTCCCCCGATGCAGGCTGAGGACATGGTCAGAAATGCTCAGGGAGCAGAAAGCACATTGATTTCAGCTTGTTCTGTCCGCAGACAGGCCCTGACAAGGTTGTTAGAACAGTTGGGGAGGTCTCTACAATCACTTAATTACCAAAGCTGTCACTCAGGCGGGACGGGACTGGCCGCTCATGTGGCTGCGAGGAGCATTCCACTACTGGGTTTCCTCCTTGATGGATCTGTGCTGATGGCATTGCAAAATAATTACAGTGAATTTTCTGATGTGTGATTTTATACCAAGTTCATGCTTCAGAAAGGTAATCGGAAGGATGAGAAGGGTCAGTGCCATTTCAGATTACCTGAAGTCCAAGCGAAAGGGTAAAAAAAAAAAAGAAAAAAAAAGCCGAACCCAGGGAGCAGAGAGGAGGAGGGCTGCGAGTTAGGGGCACAGCGATGCGATTGAGAATTGCTGAAGGGTATTGCAAGCAATTCGTCAAACTGTGCAAGTGATTTCCTTCCGAGCCAACAAATGGCAGATTGATTTTGTCCAACGTAGGTTTAGCCACATTTAAAATGATCCAGCGGTTATTACTGCGATTGGCTTTGCAGCTGACAGGCAGTTGTAGGCAGAAGGAGAATAGATCCTGTTTACAGGAGACGTGTTCTTAACTGCTGTCAAATGCAGTTAAGTAAATATCATTAGGAAGAAGTGCTGTTAAGAGAGAAAAAAATGCCAATCCGATAAATATGCTTTTCCTCTTCTCGGATCCCTGCTCTTCTCGGGAAGGCTCTGCAGGGAGAA
>VZTQ01011582.1:17500-62123 GCA_013400755.1 Pelecanoides urinatrix
GGGCTCAAAGGCCGTGCTTGAAGCCAGAGCTGAAGACAGAGCTTGGGAAGAAGAGCAGATGGGCAAGGGAGAGAGGAGAAGCATAAAATTGACGGATGTCATTTTGTGTTCCCTTGAACACTGTAAACTAAAACATATCCCAACCTTTGCCCAGGGGATGACAGGGTTAGGCAGGGTGGCACGCTCCTCACAGCCCTGAAATGGAAACAGGAGCAAAGGAAAAGAGCAGGCTGGTTACGTCAGCTCTGTGGTGCCCAGCGGTGCGTGGGAGAGCCAGGCCGCCCTTTGCACCAACATGCCAGGATCAAAGTCTTCATCCCCAAACACCTCTTTCTACAGACCAACAAAGCAGTTCCCTGGACCAGGTGGGTAGAACAGCAGGTTTCTCAATCAAGTAAGCGCTAATGAGGCCTCAAATCTCACTGCCCAACCTCCCTTCTGCAGGATGCTGCTTTGTAAGAAGGGCTGTGTCTCAGACCCATATGCACAGCAAAGATCTCCTACAGCCACACACCACAAAACGCAGCACATCCATCTTGGAAGCAGGAAGCAAAGGCCAAGCAGAGCCACTACCTCTCTGCTAAAGGAGGTTCTCTGACAGGCACCCTCTAATGCAGGATAGTAGGCACCATCATGGAGCTAAAAGGCAGTTTCTGAGTACAGCGAGATGAATTAACTTGACACCATCTGGTAGCAGTTTTTCATTTCTGACAATATTTAAAACTTAATTTGAGCTCAGGCAGTGATAAATAGGTCTCACATCTCACCTGGCTTTGGTAACCTCTTGACCGAGGCATATCAAGTCATTTGTCTGAGGCTGTAGATCCTGATATTTTATTGCTATGTCTAATCTAAATAGACTGCTGGACACTGCCCTTATTGCACCCTGGTAATTCTGGATTGATCCTGCTGAAGCAAGAGGGGAGTAATGACATCTAGGTCTTTCAGCAAATACACAATGAAAGTTGATCGTGTTTAAGCATGTTCTCCCAGCTGGAATCCGTAACAGATGATAGTCATGCAGCATTAGTGTTCCCAAACATCTAATGGCAGGCGGGGGGTGGGGGGGGGGCATTTATTATTACTATTACAATTATTTCTTTTAAAATCTGACTTAGTTTTAATTTTCTCACTTGAAATACTGCTCATGATTGCTCTAGCATGTGTATATATATCTATGCATGTATGTACACATATAGATGCTTGAGTCTCTATATAAATAAATAATCCCTTTAGACAGAACAGCATGACAGCAAAAGCTTTCAGATGAAAACATGGTGTGAAAATGTAGCCTGTCTCTTCTCTTTATGTTCTATGGCAAATGCAAAGGAAATTTATTGCTTCAAATATGTGCAATCATTTTTATCTGATTACCTGTAGATGCTCTATACGGCTCTGTGCAAGAGAGGGTATATTCTCTGTCTCCTGCAGAGATCCCAGTTTATTACAAACACGCTTCCATTCTTTCACATGTCTTTATGAATTTGAAGGAGCTGCTTAGAATTTGTCACTTATTTTTAACAATATAATTTTCTTCGGAAGGAACATCCTTGCTAAGCTTGACATGTGATATTTAATCACATATTGACCACTCAGTACTATTTTAATGCTGCCTGTCAGCTCCAGTAAAGCAGGCAGAGTTCAAACAACACATTTGCCTGGAGTTCAGTATTCATTTAAATCAAATTTGTCAGCTTTCAATTTTTTTAAATGTAATATTTTATTTTTATTAAACGCAAGTTAATAATGCCTTGTCAGGCCAAGGGCATTTTTTAATCTGAACAACTCAGATGTTAAATTAAATTGGAGCCATAGCGCCCTGCTAATAGAGTCATAGAATCACAGAATCATTTAGGTTGGAAAAGACCTTTAAAATCATCAAGTCCAACTGTTAACCTAGCACTGCCAAGTCTACCACTAAACCATGTCCCTGAGCGCCACATCTACACATCTTTTAAATACCTCCAGGAATGGTGACTCAACCGCTTCCCTGGGCAGCCTGTTCCAAGGCTTGACAACCATTTCAGTAAAGAAATTTTTCCTAATATCCAATCTAAACCTCCCCTGGTGCAACTTAAGGCCGTTTCCTCTTGTCCTATTGCAATGTTACTTGGGAGAAGAGACTAACACCCATGTCACCACAACCTCCCTTCAGGTGGTTGTAGAGCGTGATGAGGTCTCCCCTCAGCCTCCTCTTCTCCAGGCTAAACAACCCCAGTTCCCTCAGCCACTCTTCATAAGTCTTGTGCTGTAGACCTTTCGCCTGGGTCTGGTTTTATCCCTTTCCCCCTTCAAATCTAGTTTAAAGCTCTTTCAATGAGCCCTGCTAACTCCCGTGCAAAGATTCTTTTCCCTGGAGACAGGTGGAAGGTGTACCCTGTCTGTCGCCAGCAGGCCTCATGTTGTAGACTGATCCATGATCAAAAAAACCAAAATTCTACCCGTGGCACCAGGCTCGGAGCCAGGTATTGATCTGCTGGCTGTTCCTGTTTCTTCCCTCATCATTCCCTGCAGCTGGAAGGACAGAGGAGAACACTGCTTGGGCTCCTGATCCCTTAACCAGTCATCCCAAGGCCCTGACGTCTCTCTTGATTGCCCTCAGACTTCTAGTTGCAACTTCATCGCTGCCTACCTGAGAAGTCAATAATGGATAATAATCTGAGGCTGTACTAGGGTAGGAAGTTTTCTCNGCTAAGCTTGACATGTGATATTTAATCACATATTGACCACTCAGTACTATTTTAATGCTGCCTGTCAGCTCCAGTAAAGCAGGCAGAGTTCAAACACATTTGCCTGGAGTTCAGTATTCATTTAAATCAAATTTGTCAGCTTTCAATTTTTTTAAATGTAATATTTTATTTTTATTAAACGCAAGTTAATAATGCCTTGTCAGGCCAAGGGCATTTTTTAATCTGAACAACTCAGATGTTAAATTAAATTGGAGCCATAGCGCCCTGCTAATAGAGTCATAGAATCACAGAATCATTTAGGTTGGAAAAGACCTTTAAAATCATCAAGTCCAACTGTTAACNCAACACCTATTGTGCAGAGCCTTTACCTATTAATGCCAGTGTCTCAACCTAACACGAACATGCGCTGGCTTTGTGTTTCATTGTCTCAGGGAGCCTTTTCAGATATATAAAACAGCCACACAAGAACACACACCCCTGCCCTCCTTTTAAAAGCATGTGCTTCTGCTACAACACTTGTGTACGTTACTTACAGATTTCCACATGCTCTTTTTTCCCCTCTTCGTAAGGCATCTTACTCGACTGGTGACATAACAGCCTGGGTTATTAACGCTGTCTATTCTCAGCTTCATCTTTCATTTTCCATTATGCTATCTATAGTGACTTGATTTTTTTTTCCCCTCACAATATTTATGCACGCAAGTGTACACATATGAACACAGCTTTTCTACAGGGAGGTGCAGACACAGCAAGCATGTGCCTACCTAAATACATGCAACTGTATGTATGTCTGGGTGCATTAATATTAGACACACACATGTTTATAAAGTATTTGCACATCGCAAGCATGTGGAAGAATTCATCTGTGCACACTACACACTGTATGATACACACCCACAAATGACAGGTGATCCTCTGCAATATTTATCTTTATCCGAGTGAAAAGTTATCCCTCTTCTTGTTCACAAAGACAAATGCCGTAGCAACAAGCAGCCATTGCACATTATTGGCTAGGAGATGGATGGAGACTGATCTAGCCTTCTAAATATATTGTAAACTGCAGCACTGTAAAGTAACATAGCGTCACAGGGGGTGATGAAGCACTGCATCTTTACCAAGCACTTCCCAGCAGTGGGACAAACCCAGGACCCAGGTCCCCACACTGCAGCTGTGGGCTCTGGAGCCGTTCAGTGGCTGTGCTGCACCAGGGATGGGTAACAGCACATTATGTCTTTCACCTCTTAAATCACCAGCTCAGAAAGGGCGCAGGTCAGCGGTGGCAGAGCCATCCCTATCTGACAGCTGTGCTGGGGCGGTGGCAGCAAGGCGGTGGCCTGCGTGGCCCGGGCACACAGGTGTCCCCGTCACCAGCTACCCGTGCGGCTGACACTAATTGTCACCCTCGTCAGCAGACTCGGCAGAGAGGCCAAGGACCGAGCGGGCACGGAGGTGCACACACTCCTCTCACCCAGGTCAGGGCTGGAGCCCATTATCCCACGTGGCGGCGGCAGCCCGCACCCTGCGTCCCAGCAAAGCCGTGCTCCAGCGCTTCCCACAACCACTAACGCAATTACGGCACAGGGTAATGATAGCGAAGGGGGGAAGGGAGGGAGCTGCACAGAGGTTAAGCAATGTTTTCCAGTGACATTTGAGAGGAGACGATGTATTACTGCTGTGGAGAGAGATGGCAAGGCTTTTGGGAGAGTCAGGGTGAGGGAAGAGGGAGTTTTTGTGCTGAAAGCACCCAGAGGAGGACTGGCCTCATGGGCTGGAGAGGGACCTGAAAGGATTTTAAAAACAAAGAATTGGGTTTCTCCCAGGTTTGCATCAACCTCTGAAGGTGCCTCCCCCATGGCGGGTCAGGGAGATAGCCAAGGCGCAGGCCCAGCATGATTGCCCCAGGCAGCTCTGGAGATCTGATCACAGTTTTTAACCTGTCCCTGGTGGAAAGCGTGAGGGAGGAGAAGTAACAGTAACACCCATTTTCGCCCATGAGGAAGGTCCCCCCTGGGGCCCCGGCAGCCCCCCAGCGCAGAGCAGCACTGCTCGCCCTTCACCACCCTCAGCTGAGCAGAGGGGAGGGCAGAGCAGCCCTGGTTCCAGGGGTGAGAGAGGGGCAAGTCAAGTATATTTGAAATGGGGACAGTTGGTTTTCCTGTGCTCACCTCCACCATGCAAGCACACAGCACAAGCAGAGGTATCAAGCTTTCCTTCCTCTGCCAAGGGCAGCAACACAGATGCCCCAGGCAGGTTCTGGGGTGCCCCATGTCCGTGCAGGAATGGGTGCACTTGTGCTTTCCTGGCAGCCAGGGGTATGGAGGCAAAGCCCCCTCCAGAGGTGAGTCCAGCTAGCTGGGAGTTAAAGGCCACATGGATGCATCCTTGGCACCCATCTCCTTACACTTTACCTTTAATCGCATCTACTTTAAAAATTCACTGTAGGGCATGCCGAAAATCTGCAATTCTCCGGCACTGCAATATCCAACCTTCAGCATGAGCCCAGCCCACCTCTATGGCTCTGGCTTTCCCTAGTTTAGGGGTGCTTCAGTTGTCATTGCTTCCACCACCCAGGGTTTGCTCCTCCTAGGCTAACCTTCCCACCCAGTGCCACCCCCAGCGCAGGGTGAAAACACACCTCTGCCAGGCTTTAACGCCCTTCAGGGGGTTTTCCAGCAGGTACCTGTCTGATCTCTAGAGTGGTGTGAGGAGTCCTTGTTCAAGCCCAGGTCCATCATGGCCAGTGTCTGGGAGTTGCTGGCTGGATCCCAATGGGTGCTGGTGGTGGGGCAGGGTCAGGCCAAAACAGGGCCCAGCTCTGGACCCGCTGAGAGACAGAGCTCAGCATCCTGCATCCTTTTCAGGGGAAGGAAAGGGAAAGGATGTTGAAAAAGTGCATTGAGGTACAAAGTTTTTATGCTGCCTCTGCTCTTTGGTTGGTACCCGAGAACAGCAATGCACTGGGCAGACTCAGATTGGGCTGCAGCCAAAACTGCACCTGTGGGTTCCAGGGCAGCACTGGAGGGCAGGGGCAGCCGGGCCGTGGGGCTCCTGCAGCTGTTGCTGCCCACCAGGGACATGCTTGGGCACACAGCTGGGCAGCAGTTTCTCAGGCTTTGCTGCTGTCTGGAAGCCAAAGCTGAGAGCCCTTTGTAGGGTGAGGAAGCAGCTGCACCTCTTATCACACAGCTCAGCCCCATCCACCACCAGGGAAAACACTTCCCACCATGCCTTTCCATGGAGAGAAGAAAAAAAACCCTCTAGAAGACTCTTGTGCATTTATTGGCTGCTGTGTTCCTTCTGGAGATCAGTAAGATTTTTCTAAGGGAGACATTACAACTGTATTTCTAGGCCTTCCTTACATCTCCTTACCATATGTCCTGCAGTACTGGAGCAGTGCTTCCCATCGCTGAATGCCACACATCTCCTGCCCCACTCCGATGCCCCAGATTTATCTCAGTGCGATGCAATTACAGCTAATGCAGTTACATCATCATAAAACTGGTATAACAGAAAATCAACCCGAAGAAGTTCACATCCATTTACATGTTCATTCAGACTGTCCAGACGTAATAAGCCTGTTCAGATTCTAATGATCAAAAATGCACATAGTTAGCGATAAGGCATATATATTAATTATAACGATGCAGTTCAAACATGAGCTAGTTTACATAAGAGTAATTAGAATCACAATTGACCTTTTGTAGAAATGTAGGGCTATGCTTAATTCTAGCCACCAGCATTCAAAACATTTATTTAAATAGTATTTCTACTTCCTAACTCATAATTACATATTTTTTGAAAATCATTTTATGGCAAACTGAAACAACTTGTATCCTGTGCGGTTGAGGAAGAGAAAGCTCTGTTCTTTATATCAATGCACTCAAATGCACAGGAAAATGGTCTAACATGCAAAAGCAGAGTAAGAAAATATATATTTATTTTAAAACTACATGAATTGCCACCAAGAAAGCAGTTATATTTACCCTTTATCTAAGAATGATCAAATAACGTTCAGTCATGTGAGACTCCCACCTATTTACTTCTCTGTTCTTCTGTACTAACTATTTATTATTTCTTGTACCAGCCAGAGAAAACCCTTTCTTTAATGAAGAACACGCATTTAAAATAATGTGGCCTTCCATGATTGCTGGCACCCTGGGCTGGAGCCTTCTCCCCAGCACCCTGCAAGGCAGCGCCAGCCTCAGGGGTCAGGGAGAAGCAACAAAAGCGTCAGCTAGAAGTACCCCTGCAGGAGGAAAATGGGGAAAAGTCCCCCTTAATTTTAGCTGCCTTTAAAGTCTGTGGGTTATTTTGCAAGTCCTTCTCCATGCCAGGATGTCTAGCAAGAAAATAGTGGGGATTTTGAGGGGGTGGCTTGGAGAGGTCTGTCAGAGAGCAGGAATGTTTCACATGAGCGGGGACAGCTGGGGCAAGCCCACCATTTGCAAACGTGCCTGTGGTTATGCTTTCAATAGGTGGCACTTATGAATAATAATACGCATAATCTATCTTGTGCCCAGGCAAGAGAGAAAACATAAGTGGACAAGCCTGAAGGCATGGCCATCTATTAAAGGTTGCTTGGGAATTCTCTGCAGAGTTAGGGCAAAACTGTGCTACTAAACATGGCTGGGGGATTTGCATGTTTAATAAAACAGGACTAATTGAAAACCCCTCTCTTCTGGATGAGTGATTTACATTTCTTACAGATGAAATTACAGAGGATGAAATACAGTGTTGTCCTTTTGTTGTTTATTTGATTGTGAGCTTTCATTGCTAACTTTCCTTTTTATTAAAGAGCTGCAACACAGACCGTCAGAAAAAGCCGAAATCCTCAGGCCATGCTACACACCTAAAGTCTAAATCCCTGCAGAAATACACAGTCCTGCTTTGTTCTGTGGCCGTTTGTAGACACCTTGAGTTAAGTACCCAGGGCTCAGGATCTTAGTAATTAAATAGAAAAACAATTAGGAAATTGCAAAAAAACCCCCACTCTCTCTTAGCTATCATTACAAACAATCTAGGTCTATTCCCTCACCAGCGGCGAGGACAGTATATCATAAGGTAAAGAAGTGTTTGATTCTAAAGTAGTCCAAGAAATAATGAGGTAAGCATCTTGGGCTTTTCCCAGGGAAATACCCATCAGACTCAACCTTATTTTCTAACTGTTTATATGATGCCCTAGATGCTTTCTTTTAAAAGAAAGAAAAATTGCTATTATTTAAAAAGAATAAGTACATGTTTAACTCAGGTGAATCCACTTCCATTGTGCTGCTAACCAGGGAGCAGCCACCATCCAGATCCCAAGGGACCATGAGAAATGACCTCCACTCCCAGGGAGGAAAGCCAGCCCAGGAAACTGCTCCCACCAGCTCAGGAACAGGCCCGGTACAGAGCTGAAGAAGGAGTCTCCAAAAATCCAGCATTTACCTGCAAGCCAGGGGAGAGGAGCAGATGAGGAGGAGCTCTTCCAGGAGACATCAGTTTGCCTTCAGCAGGAGAAGGTCTATAGCTGTGGACACCACAAACATGATGCTCATTAGAAATGAGATACCAAGTGTACTTACAACAGTAAGTGATTCTAAATGCATGGCTCAGCTGAAGGCTAACTCCAGCAGTGACAGCAGCCTCAGAGAGCAATAGAGACCCAAGCCACCACTGGAGCAAGAGGCCCATGCTCACCACTTACTTATCACACCTCAGACAACCCAGCTGCAGAAGATTATGGGAGTGCTGGTGTTTTAATTGCAAATGGCTGTATGAGGAGCAGAGAATCTCATTGCCTTAGTATTAATAATAGGTGCATGGGGGTGGGGAGGGATTTTAACACTACAAATCACAGCTGGTGGTTTTATAAGCCCACGTGCACAACAAGAATTGGAGAAAGCAATACTCAAGGATACAGCATCAAACATTTCAACTTTAGTACTGCTGTTGGCCAAGCAGGGGAAACAAACAAACAAAAAAACCCGCTACACTATCGGCATGGGAAGAAAACACATCTCCAGATCTTCATAAAGCTATAGGAGGTTATTTGGAGGATGAATTCCCTGGGGCAGTTAAAAGTGGTTGTGCTCTGATGAAATGTATTCCATCCTGGGAGCTAGCACAGCAAGTTCTCCAAATGGATGAGCTGCCAGCCCGGGGTTTTCCCACACTCTACCTGTGGGTGTTCCAGGAAAGGAAAATTAAGTGCCAAGAAGAAGAAGGGGGAATGCAAGAGGAATCCTATATCAGGCTTTCAGCTGGCCTCGCCACCACTAATCGTCTCCATACATGTGAACTGGGTGTAAAGCGTTCCCACATCAGAGCTGTAGCTGTGCATGGGTGTAAATTACTACACAAGGTTCGAGGCAGCACTCAGCCATGCCCAAGCTGCCTAATTAGCAGTTGTTAGTGTGGCGGAGCTATAAAGTGCTAATATTCAAATGTTATGACTGTACTGCCTCTTGCCAAAATCCATAAAGTGTTTGGAAGCTGGCTGGTGTTACCGACTAAACTCTCTCTTCCCTCAAAGCACAGGATCAAAGGCAGCCATGCTAATTAACCCCTCTTTTTAGTGCATCTATGGTGAAAATGTAATGCTGCACCAGGGCTGCTACTGCAGCAGTGCCCAGCCCCGGCAAAGCCCCGGCAGGAGATGCCGCAGGGCTGCGATAGCAGATCTCTTGCTTTCTGTTTCAGGCGAGGCAGCCCCCTAATTTGGGAGCTGCTGTTCTGGGTGATCAGGATGAAAAATCAAATATTTTTTTGTAGGACTGTTATTTTAAAACTAAGCCCTTCGACTCACACAGTCAATCTCCAAAACAAGGCCTACAGGACTGGAGAAAAGCACTCATATAACAGATAGTACTTGACATTGCCTACGGCTAAATATGGGGAACAAGATGTTCTGTGTGGCCATACCAGGCTTCCTTAGTCATATGTGCTTTAATCTAAGCCCCGCTACAGGGAGAGATCCCCGGCCCCGTTCTCCCTTCTGAGCAACAACAGCAGGGTGAGTAAAATGTGCGTCCGCTGAAGCATGGCCAACGCGACACCAAGGCTTGGCTCTGCGCAGATCAACCCAGTCAGGCAGGAGCATGCCCTTGGTGCAGTTAATTTGGGGGTTATTTTCTATGGTTAGCATCAAAGATGTTTCCTACTCCTGCACGCTGTTTACATCTCACTAATTTCATAAATGGCAGCGCATGTCTGACCCCCTTCCCCCCGCCATGACACTCATCCCCTAAATCCCCTGGAAAGCTCTGCGCTGCACCCAGCTAGCGCAGCCTGTGGTGCAGAGCCACCCCTACCCCGGCCACGGCCACCTTTGGGAGGAGAGGGCCACAGGCAAGAGGCTGCTCGGGGACCCTCCCCAAGGGACAGGGGTCCCAGGCACCCAGCTGTGGCATGTGAATCCACAGGGATTCAGTCCAACCTACCTGTACTGATGTTGGCACCCAAATGCCCTGAGCTCGCAGCCCCCCCAGCTCTGCGGAAAAGGTCAGCCAACACCATCCCGGCTTTGCAGATGGAAAAGGGACCTGCCAGCGGCAGCACGGCTTTCCCCGGGCGCCTCAGCAGCACACCTAGGCAAAGCAGCTCAATTTCTTCAACCACCTCCCTCAGCCAGCCAAACTTCTCAAGAGAGGAGATCCTCATTTTATATCATCCTTACAACACTTCTCAAATATCGCGTAAATCCCCAAAGGCTAATGTTTGAAATACGCATAGTTATTTGACTAACAGACCTGCGTTTGTCAACACAGCTTGATCAAAGTCCACCAAAAATGAGAAGCCCTACTGAACTTAGGGTTTGGCTTCATGCGAGGCCGGCTCGAGGCTGTGGTGGGGAGAAGGGCTTTCCTCACCCAGCACAGCCCTCCGGCCACGCAGCCAGGAGGTCTCTGACACTGGACTCTGCAGGCACGGGCATGGGGACAGCTGGATGGGGCTGGAAACCCCACGTAACTCTTTGAAAATGTATCCCATAAAAAGTGACTTGTCCCAGCATCCTACAGTTAAAAAAAAAAAAATTAAATCTCATCAAAAACAGCAGAGTCTCTCAGCAAGGCAGGCGTCGGCAGGGCTGGGCTCAATCACGCCGCGCGGGAGGGGAAGTCCCTGCGACTGAGAAGCGAATGGGTGTCTGCAGCACAGCATAAATTAATACGGCAGCTGCTGCTTTTGCAGGGAAATCAAACCCCAGCCATTCCCTTTCACAAACAGAAACTTCACAGATGCACTATAGGATATTTCATTACTAAGTATTTTGAATTTTCAACATGAAAAATATTCCCTAGCGTTAGTTACATTATTTGTTTCATAGGGAGGGGATTAACATTCCTGGGGCTCAGAAAAGAGGCACATGCCACTGAAGCAAGCAAATATGATTATCTCTTTGTTTTCACAGGTCCTCGTGCAGGCAACTGCAGGTCTCAGAGATACACTTCAGGCCTGTGTCAAAGTATGGCACTCCTTCATTAGCACTTCAAGGACTCTGAATCTGGGGAGGGGAAGGTCTCCAGTCTCAGAGGTAGATTCTTCACCAGTTTACACCATGCAAGTATGGGGTTACTCCTGATTTATGCGGGCATGGCTGAAAGTAACACCTATTCCCTTGTATTTATGTATATAAATTTTTAAATTTAAAAAAAAAAAGAGAGAGACAGATTATTGTCTCATTTACACCAGCATAACTCTGGAATAGCAAAACCAACTCCAGACAGTCGGAATGTCTTGGGGAGCTGATCTGGCCCAGTGGCTTTATTTCTGGAGCTCCGCTCTACCTCCGAACTTTAAAAATGATATGTTCATGCTCTGAAGCAAACCTAATTTTCCAGCTCAAACATTTCATGCAATATTTTAGTAGGCTGTTTTATACTGCTGTACAGTCTCCAATTTTAAGTATTATCAATAATGTATTCTTCCATGTAACCTCTTTAACACTCACAATAGAATAAAATAAAAAACACATCAACAAAAAAATTGTCTCCGCTTGGCAATGTTGTGTGAATGTTAAATTTCCCATTTCACAATGCAGCCATTGCTATAAAACTCTGAGGGCGGATTAACGCTCTTCTGGTACTTCACTGTATCAGAACACGGATTTGCAGACAACAGCTGCAGCAAATTCCCTTGACTGAGAAGAATTACAAGTATTATCACCTAGATCATTAAACTGGGTTCATAGATTGCAGAATGTCTTCAATCAATTCATCTAAGATAACTTGAAGCCAGCTGGACCCCCTCAGTGAGAACTTGACTTAATTGGCCAATAAGTGGCTGGAAAAGGTGCATGCGATTTGATAAAATTACAGACTGCAGAAGTGATTACAGTTTGGAGAACCGCAGAGGGTAGCCTCCGGGTCAGCCCTTTTGGAGAGGGCTAAGTTAATGTCCACTATTAAGTGCTGCTGTGAAAAATGTTGGCCCACTTGGTGCTCAGATGTAAAGTGTATCCAGGTCATTCCTCAGCTGATGGAGGGAGAGATGTGCACATTTATCACTGCTCTGGCCTCATTTCTGCCTTGGTAATAGTCGTACACTAACAACTGCTGGCAGTTTCATGGGTTTCTGGGTACCCTTCATTTTATTGGCATAACCAAAATATTATCTGAGCAAAGCAATCCATCTGCTAAAGAAAAACACTTTCCTTCAATTATGTCCCCCGAGTCTTTTCTTAAGAAAGGTTAAAGCACCAGGAAGTTGAAAAATATACATTAGTTTGTTTTTATTCTTTCCAATCTACAGCAAATATGCTTGCTTGTTACTGGATAAGCACTAGCTCTACATATTTACCACTGCAAAATGTTAGGGAATATGCCTACCTTTAGGAAAACGGTAAAATCACAACCTCAGATTAGTGTTTATGTACAAATCATTATTTAAAAAGCAATTGCCTATCTTCCCCTTCCTCTCCCCGCCCCCTCCCCCCCAAAAAAAGATAGCAGAGATTGCATAAGCAATTCCTCCAGGATTTTATATTTACTAATGAAATAGATGAGGTTATTTGCAGAAAAGCAGTATTTTTAACAATGGAGCTACAAAGAGCGCAAAGAAACCATCGTGTTACCCGATTGTGATAAACATCATGGAAAAACAGAGCTTGATCCTGTTTGTGCTCAGCAGGCAGGGCTCCCATTGACCTTGGCGGGGGGCTACCGCACGCAGGTGCCTCCCAGGCATTAACCCTTTTGTTAGAGCCCACCCCAAGACAAGGCTTGCAATCACTTCTGCACCGATAGAGTGTATCTGCTGTGATTCCATGTTGCTGAGGCTGCATATTTTTCATGGATTGGATAATTTTCATGGGTTTTGTTTTGTTATTTTTAAATCCCTACCTTTTACAAAGCTAGCTCCAAGACTCAGATATCTGATGCAGATATTCAGAAGAAGCTTGGGCTCATTTTGAGGATTTCTTTGCTGATGGCTAAGTTGTTGTAATAGTAAATGAATATAACTGAAAGCCTAGGGGTTAGCCGCATAGTTAGCTAGATGCGCACAAAACACAAATTAACAAAGTGTGGAAGGACAAGTTACACATTTTACCATCAAAACAGGGAAGGATGGGGCTCTGACAAAATGATTTTAGGCTGCAGGTATTAGGTCAGAAAAGAATTCTACTTAAAAATAAGGTACAAAATGCCTACTTAAAATTCTTTCCTTTGATATGTTGGAACAACTGCCAGAATCCAGTTTTATTTCACTCATAGACAGAAATGAAGTTGCCGGATCTCCTATCATATAATAGAACATATGTTTCTTCCCAAATAACCACACGAGTCCCATCCCACCCAGGCACAAAGCATCACCCAAGGCACAGGATGAGGCAGGCTCTGTGGAGAACAGATCTGCAGTTTTTGAACAAAACATCTATTCATGGGAGCTCTCTTAAGGAAGGAGGTGTCAGGTTTAGTTTTTCCCTTACTATGGGGAGACGATGACCTTTTCCAAGTGTTTCTGGTGAAAGCAATCCATTTTGCTCACATAAAAATGGCCCTTCATTTTGAAATGTAAGGTAGAGAGTGAGAAAGAAATTGAAAAAGGATCAAAACAAAGCAGATGTCTCCAGATTGTCAACATGACCATGCAGCAGTCTCTCCACCCCCACCCCAATTTTTAGTTCCCCCAGAATTTTGTGGAATAGACTGATTTTAACCTGCAGTTCTTTGGGACTTGTGACCCTCTCCTGGCCATGGGGATGTGCCACGTGGTGGGACTGAGCTGCATTTTTGGGCCAGGGACTGGCCCCAGCTTCTCCTGTTCTCTGGGATCTCCTTTCCCCACAATAAGTTTTGTCTTTCACCCTGCCCCGGCAGATGTGCTTATTGCCTTCTGCATTCGGGACACCCATCGAAAACCTCTGCATGAAAACATGGTGCCTGTCATGGGCACAGAGAGATCATGCATGTCTCAATCCCTGGTCCTGCCACTGCGGTCGGGTATTTCAGTTAAATAGGTAACATTTTGTTCTGATGCCTTTAATGCTAGAAAACAGATTCATCTTTCTTGCTGTCTTACAGGGGAGAGTACAAGTGCTTTAGCTGCACTGGGTATTCACACTTCCCATCCATGCCCTAGCACAGGCAAAGGATTTTCCCCACTTAGCCCTTTAGTGTTGCCTTGCTGTCTAAGCCCTGATTCAAAAAGTACTTTCTAGGCAAATTCCAGCATTTTAAGCATTGCCCTCACTTGGCACAAGGATGCCACCTGCCAAGACTTACCTTACAATGCAGTATGGATGCCCGGGGGGGTTGCTTGTCCCCTGCTCCCAGCGCCGCAAGAGTGGCCCTGCATGGCCGGGGTCAAATTGGAACCACGTGGCCTCATTGCCACCACGCACTCAGCGAGACCTTGGATGTGCCAGCCTGCGACCATCTGGGTCTGCCACCTAGCATGGGAGGAAAAGGGAAACTAATTGAGTTGTACGCAATTTAATCACATTAGTGTCCCTAGCGCTGCCACTTTCCATGGCCCCACGAGCTCGTGCCATGTTTGCGGTTACTGGTGCTCCCGCACACCCTGGGGCACTGGGTTTCAGACACTTGCTGAACTGTCACTTGCAAATTTAGAAATCTATTTTTAAAGCAAACTAAGCAAGCAATGGTGCTTTTCTGCCTGTCATAAAGATCATTAAAGGAACAGTTGCTGGCAGGGATTTTGGTGGCAAACAGGCCAGGCTTGGTGGGGCAGGACCTTTGCTACAGCTCATTGCTTTCACGCTGAACCAATGCTGACTGCCTATTGCCTACAACTACGGTATCACCCATTTCTACTTAGGCTGAACTGGGTGGTGCTGTGGGTCCTGCTGTTTTGGGTGCCTCCGCAGCACAGAGCCCTCAGCCTGGAGGAAGGAAGCCAGGGCAGCAGGACCACTGCCTGCTCCCACACAAGGGCTGGAGCAGATGGGTTTGAAGCCAGGCAGGGACCACCAAGGCGGGAAGACCTTCCTGACAATGCAGAGGGCAGCTGGAGGATGGGGGGACAGAGAGGAGTCCACAGCTGCCCAGATGTTGCATCCTCTCTCCTGCAGCTGGGTTGCTGGAGCTGCACCAGGCAGCCTGCCCAATATTTTCCATTTGGCTACAAAAATCACTGCAGCATAGGGTCCAGCAGAGAAGACCAGCTGCTGAGATCCCCGTGCTAAGCTAGAGGACAGGGAGTGGGAACAGGCAGATCCTATGGCTGAGCTATAGGCAAGACACTATTTAGCATACCCTGCAGGTAAGGACCAGACCCACACATTTTACTCAACCAAACAATGGAAATATCCGGGTGCACTTTGGTATGTTCCAAACACTCCATCAGCATCTTCGGGAGGATCTATTATTTTTTTTTATCATTAGACACAGAAGTAATTCAGATAACTTTTCCTTCCTTTTGTCTTTCAGGACCAAGAAGGTGGTGTAGAGAGAAGGCTATTTGTACATGGAAGAAAAAAGTCTATTTTCTGTTTACTTTGAAAAAGCCTAGTATTGACTTCCATTTATCTTCCAATAAGTCCTTGTCCAATGTGGCTAGGAATATAATCTGTTTCAAGGGCAGGTGCTCCTTAATGAGACCGCTGAAATCTCCTTTCCCCGCCCCCCCCCACTCCATTCATTAAAAGGGAAAGAGAGGGAAGGGAAAAAAAAGAAGAGTTAGAAAATGGCATAAAAGCATATTATCAGTAAATTGTTTCCACTGTGTTTGTGACTGTTCTTAATGTTTTATGAATATGCTAAAAATTTGCTCAGGCATTTTTCCTTGGGCACTCTAGTTAATTACTTATTCAGAGAGCTTCTACTCTGTTCCTTGCAAAATGTGTTGTGCATTAATTCTGATTATGTACAAAAACCCACCTGCAAGGAAAAACTCCGAATCAGTAATGCTGATAAAATGAGCAGCTCTCCTGGGGCTTTGCTGAGAAACAGGATACTGGACAGAATTAGAATCTTGTAGCTAAGGCTATTCATAATGTCATTAACATAAAGGCAATTAAATGAGTTTTTAACCTACAAGCCTTTATTGTTATTAATGAACATTAGAAAAACACAGGAGATAAAATTGGTAATTATCTCTGCACCAAGCTATGCAATAATGTGTTTAAGTATAAAAACAAAACAAATGATTATTGTTAGTATTTTCAGTAGCACAAGCCCCAAGGAGCAGCTCAGTCACATTTAATCACATGGTACTACACCAAGAGGGTTAATTAAATGAGGGCTTTACCTTCAACACGCTTGGTTATTCTGTTTAATATGGAATCAACAAACAGAAAAGCCAATCTGCAAAATATTCCAGGCGGTGCCTTTACCTTCAGGTGAGCCACCTTTACAAAAACCGAGAGGGGTTTCGTTCCCTCCAGGACAAGGAGTTGCAGTCCGTAATCAAGTTTTTACTGTAGCGTGCTTTCAAAACCAGTTCCAGAAACAACTGCATAAATCCTGGCTCATACCCTAAGCTTACCATTCTGTAAAAAAGAATTTGGGAATCTGAAAGAGACGGACATTTTACAGTAGATGGTAAACATGGTTGCAGCACCACAGCACAGTGAAAGAGCCTCAAGTTCCATTTTTTTTTTAATGCAAACTACTGTATCCTCTACTGAAGCAGTCATAAATTACAGAGTATCTTCTAAAGGGGAAATACATTAAAGCTCAGTGAAATAGCCTATATCTAGATTTGAACTTATTAATTTGATTAAAGTTTTATTATTTAAATCTCCAGAATGGCTTTAACTTCTATCTTTTTTAATAGTTTTTTTAATGTATTTACATTGTTTTAGGGGTTCAGAAATCTATTTTCCGGGCAATATGTAGTTTAACAAGTGACAGTTAATAGATTTTATCTTCCATCTCAGTAGACAAAGCTTTCCTAAGGGCGGTGTCCCTTAACATGTCCAGATACAGCTCGCCGACGGGAGGAGCTGAAGCCACCTAAAGACTGCGCGGGATCCAGCACTGGTTTCATGAGGAGCACGTGTTATTGCTGTGAGACCCCCGTGGTCAGACGCTGCAGGGAGCTGCCCTGTCCTGCATCCCTGTGCACCCCATGTTTCGCAGGGAGGGGGTCGATGAAGGACCGTTCCCAGCAGCGAGGGAAGGATGCCATAGGGGAGTAGAGGGGAAACAAGAGAAAGAAAATTCAAAGGGCAGTTGACTGATGTGCTGAACGTAGGGATAACCACAGACACCATGCCACCAAGGGCTGAACACAGGGGTGCAAAGCAACCTGATTTAAATACAGCTATACAGCTATTTTTTCCCTTGAAGATACCCTTTCTGGGACTGCTGAAGAGAAGTGAGAAAGTATAAAGGATTTAGTCAAGAGGAAAAATAACCAAGGTGCTCCCTTTCTATTTGGGAAGTCTGCCTAGCAAGGAAGCATTAAGAAAAGACAAATATGTAAAAGATGAACAATTAGCAGCACTATTTATAGTGCAGATACTGTCAGACAAACCAGCTGCTCCTTTGACAGACATCCAGCGAGGAAGAAGATAACCTGACTGCTCAGACATCTGAAAGAGTTTGCACAAAAACCTCCTCATTATACCCAAAACCAAATGTTTCATGAACGCAAGTACTTGCATTTCACCCTTACGCAGGGAGCCCTGGCAAAGCTCAGAGCTGGATCTCACAAGAGGCGAAATCACCTACTCGGCTTAGGCAAGGGTCAAGTCTAATGAAAAAGCCAGGAGCACTGAGAAGGCAGGAGCAGAGGGGGAGATACAGGAGGAAGCATCAGCAGAAATGTTTTTAAGTATAAAAGTCAGATGGGACCTATCAAGGGTTGATGGCTGGAAGGGGTGCAGAGCCCAGAGCTAGAGGGAAAAAGCTGCTTTATGGGGTAAGGCAACTGGAACAGGGCAGAGACTCCCACAGGTGTTTTTGATGTTGCTGTTCAGCTGCTCCCAAGCGCTGTTTAAACACACACATCCTTCTCCACCACCACCTGCCTTGCCAGTGATGCATGGGATCACTGGCACCAACACGCCGTGCTGTTAAATAGCAAGTCATGGACAACCATGGTATTATAACCCACAACTCCTTCAGATATCTTAACAGCTCTAAATACCCAAAAGGTTTTCCCCAACAGCTACAGATTTCTCTTCCTCCTGATGTAGAAGCTGATTTCACTTGCTTGTGTAAGCCTGCTATTCACTGGTGTAATAAGAAAAGGTCCAGGCTATTCAAGTGCTGTGTAGATGCAGAAATGATGTGCATACTAACCAGCTTCTCCAAGTAAAATAAGTATAGCCGGTTTAGTTTCTTTTGAACTGGGAGATGTTGTAGGAAGCCATTAAGCTAGGTGAGCTGTGGCGGAGGTGAGATGGCCTCCAGTGCTTTGTGTGCGAGCACGCAGCTCTGGCAGTGATGCGCAGCAGCACCAGGGAGAAGCACAGCGTCACTTCTGTCCCCAAGGCACCGCGCGGGCAATGCTGCAAACCCACAGCCCCACATCTTACACGTCCTATCACTTGGCAGCTTGCGAGCGTACAAGCAAGGGCCACCACGTTGGAGCTCTTCTCTCTCTACCCAGGCAGCTTTGGGTGCTCTCTGCTTTTAAATTCATTTTGAGTTTTTCTGGGAAAAACAGAGTAGAGACACACAGCTAGGCAGAAGCATAGGCTGTGTGCTGGCTTTTGGGCATCCTTTTCTAGTGTTTTAATTTTAGATCACCAGTTCATGACTTACCCCTAAACTTTACCCTCTTCCCTTCATCAAGACAAGAAGCACAACAATCTTTCCATACCCTGATCAAGCAGGTGCTCGTTTTTATTGAAAGCTACTTGGGACAGGGCCAGGCTGCGCCGTCCTGCTCCAGCCCCGCGGCTCTGTGCACCATCGCGCTGGGAGGAGGCAGCGTTGGGCTGCACACCCAGGGTAGCACACGGCAGATGGGCAGAACGACCACTCTTCACTTCTATCTAGAAAAAACCCCAAAACACAGTGGCAAATGAAATTTGGTGAGGGGAAGAACAAGATAATGCCCGTTAGAAGGGAAATTTCATTACACATACCTCAGGGGAGTTTAAAATTGCTGCAGTCACTCATCATTTTGGACAGCTTCATCCAAGACAGCCATGCGAGACACAGCAGTGATCCAAAAACACAGTGACATCCCAAGGAGGAGAGGAGCGCTGAGGAGCATCCCCCAGTTACTGACATCAGCAACGCCCAGGATAGTACAAAAATTCCTACTGTGCTCAGCTGAAACGCATGAACCTGGGAATAACCCACTCCCGGTGGGGATCAGTTCGCTGAAACCATCCACCGAGACGTCCAGTTGCAGCCGCCACAGTGAAGGGAGCACACAAGAAATCAGTCTATTCTAGTGTGACAAATCGTATCTTCTTTATAAGCTTAGTCATGAAAGAACTACCAAGTCTATATTTTATTTATAATATTTTAGTGGATAAATGACACTCTTGTTCCTTTTTTTTTTGCCAGCTATCAAGTGTTTACAGTGACAACAGCCTGTTGTCTGTCATTCAGAGGGCTGGCACCTGTCTGGATAATAGCATGACTCAATATTCCTGAAGTACTAGATTTCTGTAAGAGAAGAAAAATCAATAACTGTGACAAGCGCTATCCATTAGAGCCTGAGAGCAGAGAGCAAACGATTACACAGTGTCGTTTGTTTAATATAAGGAGACTGTAAATTAAAATTCTTACAATTGAGATTTGGGGGATAAAACATCCTTTCAAAGGCAAGATGACCATGGACCAGATCTACTTGACTTCCCAGAGCGAAGATGGTCAACACCAGCTGAAGCTCAGGGTTCCCCGTCCTGCCAGATGATGGTCCCCCTTGAGATCAATAGATCCCCTACACATCAGCATCAGCCATCAGCATCAGCCCCCTGTCCCAGGGCAGAAGCAGAAATGTCTTTTTCCCACACAGCTCTGCTTTTTCTTCACCAGGCTTCCCAGAGCAGAGCCACACGTGCATACAAAATACATCATATGTATTGAAATCTCTATTTCAATATTTATAGTATATGCTTATACTCTACGTAACAGCATTTCTAAGCATTCAGTGAATACGGACAGTGCGAGGAAATGAAATTTGGCTGGTTTCAGGAGCATGGCCATCCTCCGCCCTCCAGTTCCCTTCCCCACCCCTGGTCTCCTTCATTGTTCAACTTTATGGCCTTGTGCCACTTGGGCTGATGTTTCCCTTCTAAATGGCATTTCAGCTTTGGCCTCCCTCGCTGCCCAGCACCCTCTCCCGGATTAGCTCTTGGGTGCCATATGGTACAAATGGCCTGCCACACACTCGTGCAGTCAGTATTTAAAAACCTGCCAAACTGCTGCCTCTGTTGGCAGCCTGCCTGGTGGCTCCGTGGGCTGCGAAGGGAGCACAACGCTGCCTGGAAATAATTGAGATGGGGCTCTGCCAGGTCACGCACAGCAGCCCTGGGAGCAGCACTCCCCTTTCCCCTCCTCTCCCCCACGGCACGGTCAGACATTCCTGCACACCCACCCCTTTTGCAACCGCGCCACTTCCCAAACTGCCTTGCTTATACCATTAAAAAAATAGCACTTTTTTATCTCAACCGTTTTTCGCTACATTCGGGGTACGTGCCAGGGAGGGAAGCGCACGGGTCTCTGGGCTGCTCCCCGCACGGCACCGCAGGGAGCTGCCCCCAGCTCTCGGCTGCAGTGGGGGACCCAGCCGTGTGAGGATGGCTCCCAACCAAAATGCAGAGGAAAGGCAGGACAGCAGAACCACTGGGAACTCGTTGATGTTTCCTCACCTCGCCAAAGGGGTCCTTTCCTAAAGCATACGTATTCCTCCTCTTGCAATGGCACATGCATGTCCTTAGCTGGTTGCAGGAGGGTTGATCAGTTCAAGAGCATCAGCCCTGGAGACTCGGTCTGGAGAAACTGAAGAGAAGTGAGCCCTGCAGGAAGTCAGTAGAAGTGTGACCACTGGTCTTGGAGACAAAAATTGCATGAAAAAAATCATCTATAGGAGTAGACCTCTTCCAGTGTCTCTTGGACAACACAGCCCTTTTTCCCCTGTTCTCCCATGCTCTTGCAGCCTGACCAAGTTTCTGTTTTCCCTTGTCCCGCAGCAGTTCCTACTCCACTTTCTCCTCTACCAGTCTGGACTGATATTTTTGCCCTTTTTTTTTTTTTTTTTTTTTTTTTTACCTCCAATAAAAGACTTTCCATCTTCTTGTTATTCCAAAGGCAGACACATTAAAATGTCTGGGTCACCTCGTATCAAAAAACACCTTTTGGCTTTGATCCCTTTTAGCTCTTTATTGGATTTTTGTTTCCGGATTTTTGCTGAGAGCTTCTCTGGGGCCTCTCCAGTTGCTGGGCTTCTTCCTAGCAGTAGTCCTCTCCTGGTCCCAAGTCCTGCTGCTAGTGCTGTGAAATTGTTTTAATCCAATCCCATTTCATGAAAAATACAGAGTAGGTCCCTGGTCTGCCTAAGTGTCCCCCTCCAATGGGCATGACCTACTGTCCCTCCCTGGTGCCAGGAGCCGCGCACCGGCCGTGGCACAGACGGGCAGCATGCCGGAGGCTGGCGGCGAGGCTCAGGGGAGGAGCACTTGGAGCACATCGGGTCCACCGACGGCCTGGACCCACCAGCTCCCTAAGGCCGCGGCAGCTGTCGGCATGCTTGGTGGCACCTGGAAAAGGTCCTGCCTGGAAAGGCTAACATTGGCGACAGGTGATGTTTTCTGAACTACTCACCTAAAATCCAATCATCCATCTCCTTGGGGCTGCCCATGAAGTGAGGTGCCTCAAGCATCTGCAAACAGCTGATAATACAGGGTCAGGAATCCAGCTTCACTCACAGCTGAAGAGGAGGGGAAAACTTGCAACTTCTCTGTCACTTGCTATTGGGCACATAAGTCAGCAGTTTCTAATATGATGCTGCTCCTTAAAAGACATCATTTTGTATATTGGTAGCTCGCCAACTCCAGATAACCTCCAGTAGAGCATCAAACTTGCAGGAGCCTTCATTCTTCCTAGATTGGACTTCAAAGCTATAATGTTACCTATATGTATTTGTGTGTTATTTAGCTCTTGTTAGACTAAGCTTTGCCCTTCAGTCACAGTGGGGAGTGGGTAGAAGAAAGGCAATATTAGAATTAAAAAACAAGTATAAAAGGAAATGCAGGATGAAAACCTCTGTGACAGAGACTGGTGGCTACATTGGTAGTTCCCGTGCAGCGGTGAAGAAAGCAGCGGCGCCACGGTTCTGATGTATTCTGGTGAAACGTTTGTATGATGTGCCTACTCAAAACTTCACATGAAACAGTCTCTTTATAAGCTTTTGATAGTGAAGAGAGAAGCGGCTTTGCCATTACTTCTGTTTGTGAAATGAAAGCAATACTGAGTCTTGGTGTTCTTGGATGGAGCTGCCGATCATCACAGTGACAGCCAAACTAGATTTGCTTGTTTGTGGTTTACCTTATGCTAAGGAGAAGGAACTTCTTTGCTGTCATTGCATTGTGTGATGTGGTAAAACACAATCCATGCCCAATGTGCGCAGAAATTTCAAGCCAGCAATATTTATTACCCATGCATATACAGTACATATTGCCACTTTGCTGTCAGTGCTGCTTGTGGTGCTTTAATGGAAATAAAAGGGCATTTGTATCTAGAGTGCCACAATATGCTTTGACAAGATGGGTATTGCAAGCGCTGTAAAATGGTTTACTAATGTACTGCATGCACACGGGTGAGAAGGAAAGCTCTACCACGAATGGCTGGAAAGACTTACGGTGCATGAAAGGAACCCCTACAAGTGCCATTTGTAACCTCTTGCTGTAAGGGCAGTGCTCATATGCCCAGACACTGCTCTGGGCATTCCCACTGTTGGCAACGAGGAGCAGGAGCTCCTGGGAAACTTCACTGCCTGCACAGGTGGCTGGGGTGCATTTGGGGTGGAATTTGGCCAGGACATGAGGCTCACTAGGAAATGTCAGTTGATCAAAAGCAGTGAGGGCCTGACGAGCCATCTGATCCAGGAGCCTGGTATTTTACATGCTGGACAACATTTTAACTGGGTAAAGAGACACGAGTATAAGGATCCTAGGTGAGCAGCACTGCCTGAAACAATCCAAGCAGATTAAAACACTTCAGAAGCTATCAGCTCTACCATTAACCCTAGCAGGTTCCTGGGGTCTGTTATACATGGTGCAGCACAAGATCCTCCATTTTGCCCAAAAAATCCAAGAAATAAACAACATGCAACTGCTGGACCAGGCACACACATGGGGCTCTAGAGAACGGCAGAGAAGCCAAAGCATCGCTCTCGTTAGAAGAGCATAGCTAAGCCATTTATCCAAAATTTCTAAGGAACAAGACCTATGCTGCTTGTGGACATGGTGGCTGTGACAGTGTCCCTTCCAGACAACTAAAGACAAATCAGTATTTGGAAATGCAGTGGATAAGGAAGTTCATGTTTAGCTTATATCATTAAACAAGTTCTCCTCTCCAGACTCTGCTCCCAAGACCTCTGCCGGGACATGGTATGTGTCATGGGGCAGGTGGTCAGTCCCCTCCCCATCTCCTGGGCTCCAGCCTTCCCCGGGAACCCACTCTCCTGTCCCCATAACCATTTGGATCACATCAAACAGCAGAAGTGATTCCCACCTCCCACGCATGTGCAATGCCAGCTCTTGCGTATCTCCAGTTACAGCAAGATCTCTGCACACAGACTTGCACCAAGCCCAAAATCAAGTCTCAAAGACAGAGAAAAATCAACTTACAGAGAGAGTGGGTTCCTGTCCAGACAGACCGGCACTTCTCCTTTGGAAAAGGTAGGTTTCTTTACCCATAAATTCTACTTAAACATAAGAAAAAAAACTTTTTTACTTTAAGAGCGGTCAAACTCAGGAGCAAAGGGATTGTGTAGACTCCATCCTTGGAGATATGCAAAACCCAACAGCACATGAGCCTGAGCATCCTGTTCTTCTTGGCCCTGCTTTTTAGTGGTGGGTGGTTGGACTTGATGCTCTTGGGCATCCCTGCCAGCCCCAGCCATTCTGTGACTCTGACACGTAGGATTTTACCGTGGGTTTGAACAAAAGACAAGACGGAGACTAGAGCGTTTAGGATTACAGAATGCAGACTTGCTTGGGGCACATATGCTCATGCTGTAATGGTAATATTGAAGGAAAAGAGGTGAACGAATGTCTTGGGCTGATACAACAGTCCATGAAGAAATCCAGTGCTTGTTTATAAAAGGAGACTCATCACAAGCACTCAGTGACAGTCATGCGCTTGCTTGAAATCTCTGCACTAATTACACAAAAATCTGTGTGCAACATTATTAAACCAAATGTTTTATTAAAAATGCCACAAAACCTTCCAGACCAGGCTTAAGGAGAAACCAAGCAGCTGTAAGAACCCCACAGGTTCACTACAGTTTCCTGGGCTTTAACATAACGACTTCTCTACCAAAGTTATCCCTCTCACAGAGCTCAAAACGCATGAAATTCCCCACCAAACTCAGTTGTTTTAAAACTGGTCTAGTGTTCACAGACAGAGCTTGCAAAGAAAGAAAAAACCACTGATACGTTTCTTCTTTCTTTAGCCTCTGATCTTGAACCTGAGGAAGCTGTGAGCACTAATGCATTGGGAAGAAGTCTCAGGCAAGGCTACAGAAAGCATTTGTGCATTAATACTACATGATGTTACTCTCATCGCAACCTGTATGTCAAAGCCACCTCCCCTACGCATGGCTGGCCGTGCCTGCCCTGGCACCGGGGGATGGCTTTCTGTCTGCTCCCTGAAATCACAGAACTCCACAAGCCTGAGGGATGCTTGGAAGGGAAACGTGGCAGCAGTCGGGCTGCGCTGGCAGCTAGCAGCCACCCAGGGAGCAGCTGCAGGTTCCCAAACTCTCTGGGGTTCACCAGCAAGTTTGGGGCTTTCCCCCCCCATAACATTAACATTTCCATCTCTGCAGCAGGGTGGAGTGCTGACGTGCATAAGTTACAGAAACTTCTCTGAAGCAGGCACTGCCTGTCTTTCATTCCCAAGGCTGCAGTCCCACAGCCCCTGCCCATGAAAGGCAGGTAAGCCGACAGTTACCTTTATGCCCCCACTCAGCGCCCTGACTTCATTTCTTCTTCAAAAGTTGTAAAACATCCTCTTGCAGATCCGTTTGCTGGTGGGTTTGGAAGGAAGGGAAGTTGGAGCAGAGCTGGCTCCTTCCACAGAGCAGTTGTCAGAGCTTCAGCCACCTGAAAAGTGAGAAGAAAAGGGATTCACATTTAAAAAGACCGAGTCTCTCCTCAGCTACTACTAGTTTATTGTTTCCCAGAGACATTAAGGAACTGGGACTTACTGGGATCAAGCAGCACACAACGCTCTGTGTTCTCTAAAGCAAACAGAGAGCTGCTTTCTGTGTTACAGCTGACACAGGAGTTGTCACTAGCTTTGCGCTTTGTTGACTTGTGCTGCCTTGAGAAGAAAAGCACTATTTTCCTTCGTCTGCATGCCCGTCTCTGTTAATTGGTGACAAGCACAACCAGCCCCCCCGGAAGCCCCTCTGAGGTGCGGGGCACAGCGCTGCTCCTGCCAGTGCTGTTATCCTGGGAGTCAGTCCCACTGGGAAGCATAAACCTGTACTGGGAAAGCAGATTTTTCCTGCCTGGTTTTATTCTAGCTACAGAGCACTACAGAAAGACAGGTCTTTGTATTGCAATTATCTTTTAGGCCGCTTCCTTCTCACTAAATATATCCCACAGAGCTGTTCTTTGCAGTCAAAAACTGCGCGTGTTGCAGACAAACACGTATTACAATGAGAATATTTGATTGGAATTTGATGAGGCAAGAACTAGAAAACACCACTGTAATAGTTGAGATCCCTGCACTGAAAGGACAAAATGTTAACTGAAGTAAATATGTTGCTATGAATTTCTGACTTAATTGACAGAACATTTTATAGTGTGAACTTCAAAATCTCATTAGGAATGAATCAGGCTGAGGCTATGTACCTGTAACATTTTTAATACTGAATACAGTCAGGCCTACTTGGACTTGATATCGTTTCTCGATCAAGTAGCTGAGAGATTCCAATGTAATTTAATGCAATCAATTATAATGCTTCACGCCAATATGTAAAAATGATTTGGATTAAAAGAAATACCATCTCCAAATTATGGCCTGACAGACAAATCCCAGCGTTTTCAGCGGCCCTTAGATCACACCCATCCCTGACGTGCCTAAGCTAAAGGAATAAAGGCAGATTTCCTTTCCCGAGGCACCTGGGAGGCCAGCCGGGCAGCACAGGGTGATCCCGCCGTGATTGAAGGACTCCATCGGTAACTCCTTCTCCACTATGAGGACACCACGTTTTGGCACTTGACTACATTACCCCGTCATACTAACTCTTATTATGGAAGTACAACTTAATTCTCAACAGCTTCAGTGATAACATTACAAAATGAAGCATAATGAAAAGACCCTCCAGACTTTTAATGCCTACCTGTTCCTGCTCAGCATGTGGCCATACATTGCTGACACGGCAGCACCCATAAAACCCCCGGCCGAGGCGCATGGCCGCTGCCGGCTGCCCCCCCGGCTCACACCTCTGCTCATTGCCCTGGCAATGCACAGATGCCCAGCCAGGTCAGCCTGCCGGGGAGTGCGCTTTACAGCCAGACCAGCCTGTTCTCCTCGGGAAAGGGTGGTCTCTTCAGCCAGAAGAGGTTTGGAAAGCCAGAGTTTGGAGGGATTACATTTACAAAAGTCAATTAACCAGGAATACCTAGCACAGATTCTCTCATTTGAAAATTAGCTACTAGCGGTTGGAATAACATGACTGGTGAGGGTCTAGCGATTTTTTTGGTGAGAAGATTTAGGGAGTAAAAAAATCCCATCACATATGGTTGGTTACCTCTTTTAGCAAAAGAGCTGTCTAAACAAATTACTGAATTATTTGAAACAAACTGAAACTGTCCACCATCATCTCTGGCCTGGTGCTTAGCTAGTTTATTACATTTGGACATCTGACCTTTTACTGCTCAGGGACCTGTGGGCTGGCACGGTCTCCCTGCCGCAGTGCCCCAGGAAAGCGGGACTGGGGGAGGCAGCAGGGCTGGGTGACGCACCCAGTCCCTGCCCACACGCCTGTGGCAGCGGCACCCCAGTCGCCCCTGCTTTCCCCCTGCTGGGCTGGGGGCTTCACAGGACATGCACCAGCCCTGGCTGGACCTCGCAGTGACCCCCGAAAGCCAAGGGCACAAAAATCTCCATTCACATTGCGGGTTTATTCATTCACTGTTTCCTTCCGCATTAAAGGGATGCCTGGGAGCTGGGGCAGTCCTGTAATATCTACTTAGTCCACCAGTACACAAATTAAAATATGTGACAGATTGCTAATGAGCTGATGTTGGAATGACTGGATAGTCTGTTATCATTTGGCCATTCACAGTTTCTTCAGCAGCCCATCTGTGCTCCAGGAGCAGCTACCGGGAAGCAGCCTGGGATGGTTCCTCCATTTACACCTTTTGCCATTATCAGCCTTTGGGAAAGGCCTTTAGCAATTGAAGTTTTTATCAAACATATTGTCATCTTTCCCACCCTGTTACTAATCCCCCTGCACTGCTACAAAAGGTCTACTTAACAGCAGGCTGGAGATGTAGCTATTTTGTACACATTTCTGTACCTGAGCCCCATGTTTGTGCTCCAGCCTGGCAGCTTAGATCACGTACCGCATCGGATGCGCAACCCTGCGCGGGCAGCTCACGGCTTTCTTCCTGAGCAAAGCCCACTGAATTAAATCTTCACACATATGGGCCAGTTTCTGATAGACTTGCTTGTGTTAGCCAGTGTTTACATGTACTTACACATTTGGTTTGAGGTCAAAAAAGAGAAAATCACCCTGGAAATCCCACACAATTATTAATTTGGGCTATCGGAAAAGAAGCGCCCTGTCTGCAGGCAGCGCAGCGCTGGTCCCAAAGGACCAAGGTTGCTGGGGAGACAGATGCAAACTGAGGACAAGTGCTGGATTCTCCTACTTACTCCGCCAAAGTGCTGAGATCCTGCAGAGACCTGCTTCTGGTGTTGGACCGAGCTAGCAGGCACACGAGGGCATCTGCAGGGCAGAGCTTCTGCAGAGGCACCTGTGCCATTTCAATGGACTTCGTGCATAGACATCAGCTGGGAGGTAAAACCCTCTGTAAATGAGTGATAACTGGGAAAACACAGAGCAAAGAAATGACAATTTGAAGAAAAAAAAAAATGCTCCTAAAATCTATTTCTTCAGAAGGGTCACGCAGCAGCTGGGCACAGCTGAAGCAAACTGTGTCTGAGCCCTGGGAGCATCCCCTCAGCAGAGGCAACCCCACAGCCAGAGTCCTGCCTTCAGTGACTGGACGGCGTCCCTTGCTGCTACACACGCTATCCAAACTGCTTCAATGAACAAAGACTTGCGGGATCAGGCCCACACACTCAGCAAAGGCTTCTGCCTAGTGCTACCTAATGCCAGTGCAAACATGAGAAATGAAGGATTTCCACGGGCATCCTGGTTTCACACCATATGATAGAAAATTAATTTTTTCTTCATTTGCAACATCCTTTATACGCAGAAAGTGAAGACATGAATTATACTAGCTTCCAGTGTCAAAAACTGCTCCCTAGGGAAAAGGGATGAGGAATGCTCATTTCTCCAGCAGACCAGAGGTGGGTTTGCTGGGTTGGGCCCAGTGCCTTCAACCAGCTACATCTTAAAAATTCCCAGTGCCTATGAAGGTTTGCATTGACTGTGGTTTCTTGCAGGCTCCGCAGCACTGCAGACCTCAGGGTCACAATTCTGCCCACCTAAATTAAGATGAAAACAGGAAAGTAAATATAAGAGGAGATTGTATGTGTGTGTTACATGGCAGGTCTGTACGGGGCAACTTTTTCGGCTGCTTTGACGAATGACTTTCCTGACATGCAATTGGTCACCCTGGAAGTCTGAAACACAACTGAGAACAAGGAAACAAGTACAAAGAAAGAGAGCCAAAACAGGGCAAACAAAGCAGAAAAAAAAAAGAGGTCAAGATCTGATGAACAAATTCCCTTTTTTCCTTCAACTTGGAAAACTCAGGCGTAGCGGTGGAAGGTGCTTCCAGGCAGCTCAAACTTGCATAAGAGGCAGAGAAGCGCGGCATCCCTGACCTTGTTTGGCAGTATTACAAGAGGTCATATATTCAGAGGGATGATCTGATCTCAAAATATCCTCCCGTGTAAGGAGTACAAACAAGCTTTTCTTCTATGTCTCTCTCAGCCGTGTATTTCTTTGCTTTCTCTGGTTTTTAATGCAAGGAACAGACTTATGAGGACTGCAGAAAGCAGCAGGAGGCTGAGCAGCGTACCACCTCTGCACCGATGGGTCACCAGCGTCACTGGACCAAAACCACGCAAACCAAAGCACCCTGCTCAGCCAGGGAGTGCAGCAAGCACCACTGCCCGGTCTTCTATGCTGCTTCGTCTGGCTGCCCGGCCCAGCAAGGAGCAGGTGTAGACCTGATCAGAGAGAAGTGGCTGTACATCACTGACCCAGGAACACACAGGCTGCAGCCAGCAAAGCTAATTGAGGGAGATGATAAGGTAAATTTGCTCCAACATTATCACAAAGAACTCCTTCCAGGGCCAAAGCAGGATTCAGTATTGCTCTAGCATCTCCTCTAGCTCACCCGGTAACCCAAGTACCACACAGTGTGCCCGTGGCAGTGCCAGAGCTGCCAGCGCAGTGCCACTGCATGCGGCGCAGCGGGTGGCTGGTGGCCCTGCTGGTGACCAGCACCATCCCGTCAGCAGCCAGGCTCTGCCAGGCAGTGCAGTGCTGCCAGTGAGGCAAAAGCAGCCGGTCACACGGGGCTGGCTGAGCTACGCAGAGGGGCAGCGCTGGGCATGGTGCTAGTGAGAGGTTGGGACCCCCAGGAGAGGTGGGCAACCTTCACCCGCCCAACATCTGTGCCTCCGCTGGGGTACGGCGTGCCACCCTGGGGGCACACAGCATCTACTTCACACCTGCATCCCCAAACCAAGACATCTCACCAGCCTTCAAGGGCTGTTGCCTTCAACGGAGCCGAGGGAAGCAGCTTGGTGAGCTGCCAGGGCAGGCAGACCAGCAACGCAGTGATCCGCAGTGCCTCCTAGAAACATGCTTTGTGTCCTCAGCACTCAACAGGGAAACCTCAACAAGCACAAAACATTCATGCCTAATAAGAACACACTGCGAGAATCAGCCTCCCTGTGATGAATAGATTATAGGGTTTTTTGCCCCTGTCTTTTTTTCCCCCCCGCATAATCATTTAACCAGTTCTCAAATCACAAGTTATCAAGACTCCATTTGAATGCTGCGGTTTTCATGTTATGAATCTTGGGTTAAACAATCCTTTCTCAAATAAATACTCCTTTTCCAGTTGGCACTGAAGCTTTTGTTGTTCACAGTAATCAAGCTCCCAGTTGGCTAACCTCTCACCTAACACGACGTCTTCATCTTTCATTTGAACGAAATTTATCATCCATAAGCAAAGACAGAAAATGTGTGAATGTCTAAAGCTCATGTAAATTAAGAGGCTATGCACACCAGTCCTAAAAATAGTAGATAATAACAAGCGTTTCTTCAGCATACTATAATTATGGGCCTGCTGTCATCTCTTCCATTCTCTATAAGGTCACAATTGTATTACACAGAATTTACAGTATATTATCAGTTAAAAACACAATAATTAGCAAGCATGCATCTTCCATCTTCAGCACCAGTGATGAATGTTCACAGTCAAGGCAAAAAAAAAAAAAGGCATATTGTTTGCTTTATGTGGACAGTACACACTTAAATTTAATCATCAACTTCTGCTATCCATTGGGCAATATTCTTTCACTATTATAATGCTATTTGCCAAGATCAGAGTACACCCTTGGGGTGAATTTGTCCTTAATGAAGAGACAAGGAGCCAAATCTCTCACTATCACATCACTGACATACACTTAAACATATTTCCTTGAACTTCATAATTCTGTATGGCTTATTCTAGAATAATGTCTGGGTGAAACTCTCAGGTGTTATTTTGGGCATTATAATAAACATTTGCACTTAACATTCCAAATTTTTAATTCACAAAATTATGTGTATTGAGAGAGTCTCTCCCATTTCTTGGCTTTCTTGCATGCTGGAAGTTGAAAAAAGACGAGGGAGACTGCACCCAGACCACAAGTCCCACAGCTTCTAGCAAAGGCCCCTAAGAGGTTATTCGGCCACCACATTGTCCCATCCTCTCAATCTGGCCACTTTAGATTTCCCAGGTTATAACGGCCAACTGGCAGGCATAGCTGTTCCACCCTCACCAGCCACCATGTCACCTGTGGTCATTCACAAAACAGGTCATCTAAAAAAATCTTAACAAGGGATCAGAACAGGTGGCCTTTACTCTTTGATGACCAGATCAAGGATCAAAAAAACTTAGAAAAAGTTTTAACTTTCTCAGTGAAATGAAGAAAAGAGAACAGAAAGCTTTCTGTTGGAAACATGAGCAAATAAAGCATTTCCAGATTGTGTATCTTTTGAATGCATTTAAGTAAAACTAAAAAATAAAGCATCAAAATGTTTCATTTTAACTTTTTCAGCAAAGAAATAAAGCTTAGGAAATTCACAATCGTGAACTGACCAAAACACTATCCAGTGCGATAAAGAATTTTGCCATGGATGGAGGAATTTGCTGATTCCATTCACCTCCTTTGCCCTGAACCCCCCTGCAGCTGCTGCAGCAGGGATTACCGGTGCTGCAGGGAGCCAGCAGCCAAAAGGAGAGCCGAAGGAGTCCGGGCTCCAGCAGGCACCAACACTGTCTTTCATGTCGTGCCAGTGAACCCAAGGCTCAGCTTGTAACAATTCTGCCTCTGATTTCTAGGCCTGTCCTAAATTGCCTTTCTCCTGCCATATGTCGCTCTCCCCAGGTCGTGCTCTGCTGGGCTGAGCTGTGCTCGAGCAAGCAGCCAAGCGGACAGCAGAGCCCAGCACAGGATGGGAGAGGACCCCTGCAAAGCCCTGGGGGCTGGGTACCAGCCAGCAGCACGCTCACATCCCAGATAAGACAAACCACATCTCAGGCTACATTAGGAGGAGTGCGGTCAACGAGACCTAAACCAGCCACCGGGCAGAAGGCTGCAAAAGGAAAAGGTTTTGCAACCGAGTGTTTGTAAGTCTGGTCAGTGAGACTGGAGGTGAAGATAGCACCCAATAGCCCACAGAGGTGGGATATGATATGCACCATAGGAGCAGCTAGGCAGCAGCACATCATCAGTATTTAAATATATGACCTGTGTAGGCTTTGGGCTGGCACTGAGATTAAGAGCAATACTCAAGGACAGAGTAGGTCATGGATGGGAAGCTCAGCCAAAATTGGCTTAAGCGTCAAAAATAGGGGTAGCCTTCACACAAGGAGTATCTTATTAGAGCAAAAAAACAGACTGGACAGGAAAATGCATGTTCTTAAGATTTTTTTCAGAACATCCCCAATTATATAGGTCCCGTGTGAGAAACTACTTAAAGTGCAAGTATCTCTGTGCAGCTCTTGGTGCTTCAGATGGCACAGCCTGCACGCAGAGCCCAGGTTGAGTGGCCAGAGCACCTCCCTGTGCCTCTCCTGCATCCAGCCCCACCACAAGCGTTCATTCGCTGGGGAAGCGCCAGGCTCTGCGAGCAGAGGTGAAGCACTTTCTGTGACTCCTGGGGCCCCACTGACACCACGGAGAGTCTGCCTTGGTGCAGCCATGGACAGATGGAGCTGGACGCTTGTATAAGTTGTATCATCTCGTTCATTTTTTCCACTAAATTGACAGTGCTGTCCCTAAGAGCTCAGCTTCTCCTCCCGCCTGCACTGGCACCCTGGACACCCTCAGCCAACGTGTGGGCATGTGGATTTGTACAGCCGGTACCACCAGCACGAGCAATAGGCACCAGCACCTCTACTGTAAACCTTATTAGTGTTGCAGTAATGGTACACACTCATCCCAAACACAAGCTCTCCCTGCTCCTTCCATGTGCCAGGTAGTGCAAAATCAGAGTTATGCACCATGGGATTCAAAGGTGTGGGTGATCCTCCAGGCTCTGCCCATGGTGCCCCTTCAGCCCTCATGTTTTTGTGGGTTGGGATTACTCCCACTCAGATGGGGAGGCTCTGCCAGATGTGGTCCCCACCATACTCCCCAGAAGAGTTTGCTGGCTGCTTGCTGACAAAGGCACTTGTGAAATAGCTGCATCAATCTGAAGGCTGGTGATCATTAATACACAGGGGGGAAATGAATCATCCAAAGGAATAGTACAAAATCGAACAAAAAAACCACTGAGTCTTATTGGTGGTTTTATAGCCAGAGCCCAGACCCATCCCCAGAAAATGAAGTAGATTTGTGCTACTCTGTTCCATGAAAGCCAAGTTCTTAACACTTGAGTGACTTTTTAAAACTTAATTTGAACGCATTTCAAAGGAATATTAGGAGTAGTAACGACTGTCACTGCTGTACATCATTACCATCAGTTTCTTAAAGCAAGGTTTAAAAACTATGTAATTTAACTCCTTTATGCATTGGTAGCAGTCTTCAAGCAAAAGCATAGGCCACTATCTGGACAAAGGACAAATGTGATCATGAAGAACTATGACCATAAGGGAGAGGGATGCTCCCAAGCCCTTCTCTGCTGCCCTGCAGCATGCAGGGAGAAGCCTGGCCATGATGGGTGCCTCTCAGTTGAAAAGGACTGGGAGTGGAGGGGTGGGGATCCTACCTTTGGATGCCAAAGTGTTAACCAACTGCATAGCACAGGAGGAAAAAGCCTTACATACCTAATGTTGACTAGAAGGGGATCAGAAGAACATCTTCAGCAACATCATGCTGCTGCAGGATGCTGATGCACAGCGTGCCCCATAACAGCAACGCCAAGTGCTTTCCTTCCCCCACGCCTGCCTCGCTTAGCCTGGAGCTGCCAAAAAGGAAAGTGCACAAGCAGCCATACATCCATGTCCCTTCAGCAAGCGCAGGGCTGGCCCCCACCCAAGGGCAGCCCCGCGGCTGTGTTTGAGACCCACCACCCACTCCCCAGCTCAGGGGAGCAGGGAGGGCCCCGGCCCAGCCAGAAGGTGCCCCAGGGCACTCAGGGACCTCCTGCCCGCGGTTTGCTGCCCACGACGCAGGCATGGGCACACACAGAGGTGGGGGGAAGCCAGGGAGCTTGCCCACCTCTGCTCTGGGGCGAGTCCTCCGCAGCTTCACCAGGGAACCACAGGCAAGTTTGGGAGATCAGGCTTTTTGCTTCGGGTGCTTTGGAGCAGAAGACATGATGGCTTTGGAGTGAAGTCTCAAGTTCAGGGCAGTGTGGAAATATGCAGTAATGTTCAAAAATACTTTATCTTTTAGCACTATCCCACAGAAACCTTGGCCTTCACGTGAAAAGCAAAGCCTGTGCACTTGAGCAGAAGGCTCTGTTCTGTATGGGAGGTGGGAGTGGGTTTTAAAGCTAAACTTTGAGGAGAAAACGCTGGGCACTAAGCACCACTTTATGACACGACTTTATGAACCTCCCAGCAGCAACACAGCCATCTCCTCCAGCCCAGGTTCCCCTTTCCTCTGACGGGATCGTGCAACCCGGCCCCAGCCCAGGCGAGTAGCAGGCCCGGAGGCATTACCTGGCGTCAGCACAGGGTGCTGAGGGGCGATGCTTCAGCAGCGAGCGCCGTGAGAGCACACCGCTGGAGGAGAGTCAAATGAGCGTGCCGAACCTGTGTCAGCTGTTGGCTGGTGATCCCTCCCCGACACTGTTCCCTGGAGGACTGCGTAGATAAACACCCTCTATTTGAACAAGACCAATGACAGCAAAATTGCTTGCTTGTCTCTAAAAAGACTAATAACGTGCATCAAGGGAGAGACCCATGGTCTGCCAGAATTCTTTTTCCCCTAGAGTGAAACATAAAAATACATTTCAGTAGCAAGGAGGACATTGTTTGAAGTGCATCCCTAGTTAATTATATCCAAAAGAATAATAATAAACTATTAAATTTTAGAACTCCCTCTTTAAAGTATTAAGCATTTTGTTACTGCGGTGCTACACTGAACAACGCTTTGAATTGCTTTACAGGAAGGTAACGTAGGGGTTGTCATGAAATAAGATGTTCTAGACAAATCTCATTCCATACAGGCCTCTAGTATTGAACAAACACAACCCATTGCTTAGCTTTAGCACAGCATTTGTTTTAAAAATCTAACTTTTACAGACAATGTTTACATGTGAATAGAAAGCACCTCCAGTCAGCGGCTGCTCAGGAAGGTCTCGGAGCTCACTGCAGCGTGTTTACAAAATTGGAAATTAAGATGTGAAGGTGGCCTGCTGGCGCCTCGCGTACTGCGGGAGAGTGGGGAAGCGACCGCTGCTTTTAAGAACAGTGGTTCAATTCCTGGCACAAACGCTGAGGCTAGTTTAAAAACTCCAGTGGCTGACAAGATGCTGGATTACGGGCTGCACTGTAGCCCAGAGCCATGGGGGGAACCTGCTTTGATGCAGCTCTGGTAAACAGCAATCAAAGGCCAAGAGGGAAAGATGTAATGAAAAATGGAGGAGAGAGATGAACAAAGGTTATTACTAAGGAATTTTCTGCCCTTTTCATTTGGGTAATTTAAGTATTTGTTTAACATTTCAAATTAACAAGACATTTAATTTGAATACAGGAACATTATAAAATCCCCTTTCCCATCTAGAACTCCACTGCGTCGTAGATGCTGGACACCGAGGGCGATAACTCACCCCAGGGCTGAGGGTCAGAGACTCCCTGGGGAACACCCCAGGAGATGAGGGCTCTCGGTGCTACGGTCCCTGGGGCAGGCAGCCCTCTTCCCCGCAGGCGCCTGCGAGACCCCTGCAAGTGCCGGGGCCGGCAGGCTCCACAGGGCCCCGTGGCACAGCTGCACGGGCTGGTGGGGAGGAGCAGTCAACCCCTCTGCCATGGGAGCCAGGCACTCGGCCCCGGCTGCAACGCAGTCAGCCCCGATCCCAGCCATCACCTCCTTCTCAAGACTTGCTCCTTTCCAGAGACTCAACGTTTCTCATCTCATTTCTCTTGCCACATGTTTTTGCTCCCTTTACCACATATTCTTGTGCTTGCAAAACCAAACAGAAATGGAGCAAACTGCAGCAAACACAAAGCAGACAGCAGAAATGTCTGAATTCAAAGAACTGCTCACTTTTTCTCTCATTTTCAGTCAATTTCCACACCCTCACCCCCCCACCCCTATTTCCCCAATACTACCAACCTGCTGAAGACCCCAACATGCCCAGTGCAGACCCTGGGTGGTCTCACTTGGCTGGACTTGCAGGTCGGACACTGAGATCGCCCAGGCACCTTTAACTGCCCATGGGGAAAACAGGCACTTGTGGAACAGAGTCATGGCCTCGGTGAGAAACCCCAAATGGGTCAGAGTAATCATGCTACTGCCCATTTCTCTCCAATAAAAGGAGTCTAGAAAGCAAGTCTGGATGCAGCTATGCATAGTCAGGTGAGATGAATCCCATCCTTTACCTAAGGGTTTGTCTGGACTAGTTCATGGACATCCAGTGGCTCTATAATGACATCGAAGACCAATGGGTGTTGATTCAGCCCATCCCTGTAGAAGACAAGGGGTGTCAGACTGGAGGACAGTGAATCTTAGCAGCTCTGTCATCCAGGGAGCACAACAGGAACTTCAGCATCTTCACCTTTTGGCACAGAGATGTTAAGAGGAGGATGCACGAAGGAAAATAAAAGATGGATTTCATTCCTCAAACAAGCTGCCTCTTCTGGGACATTTGCCAGTTTACCTTAAGAAAGCTGCTGTCATCTGAGCTGTTATTTCAAAAGTTCATTCAACCTCTGGATTTACCACCAGCACCTGAGTTACACTGATGAGCAACTATGACTTAAAAACGTAGTGACTCTGGCACACTCAGAGCTTCCAGGCACTCGAGAGACTCGGCTCACCCTCCCACTAGAGAGGCACTCAGCACTCCACGTGCACAGTGGTCAGCCCAAGCCGGGCTTCAGCAGCTGTCTGACCCCTCTGGACATCTCCCACCTTCCCTGCACAGTGTGTTGAACTGGACCTCGTCAAAGCATACAAAACCTAAGCAACGGACAGGGTTATGTTCAAAAGGACAAGTGCATCAGATGACAGTACTAGCAGCTAGACTTGAAACCTGATGTGCTGGAGTGTGAAACTCCCTTGAATTTCCTATGATAGAAAAAAATATGAATGTGATTGAAGACTGCATTGACTGGTAACCTCAACAGCACAAGAGGGGTTAAATTACTGTGAGAAAATCAGGCTTGGACTCTCACTTACACAACTGCTCTGCAGCCCTGACCAGAGGCTTGGGGTAGCAGTAGCTGCCCCTATCTGAGGTCTGGCCGGGCTGCATACTAACAAGTTGCAGCCGACCCAGGAGACCACAGCAGCTTCCCTGTCTAGTGTACAGGGGACACACACCCAAATTCCTCTTCCTTCCCTGGAGGCTGTGGCCACAATGGTTCCCTTGTATCCACAACTCTCTGCAACTGTTAACCAGGATTTGTCCATCCTTGGAAACACAAGTTATTTTGAACAGCAGGGCTCAAGCCCCACCTGCTCCTGAAAGCCCAAAGTCACCAAGCTGTGATTAAAAACATCCAGAGGTGCATTTGTGGACTATATGACCCAGCAGGTCTTTCACATCTAGAAAACAGAAATATTTTCTGTAGTTTAACAAGTTATTGAAAGGTCAATCCGGAAAGTATCTGGTAATAAAAGTATTCAGACATTTCTATTTCATCTCCTCTAGTGAAGGTAGTGTAGCTCAGCTGGTAGAGACTTACCTCAGGCTATAGCTCACCCTACAAGGGCTTGTTCCCGGCTCACTCTTGTTATTTATGTACCACACTGAGCAACATCAGCTTAGGTGTTTTAGAAATACAGGTTAAAAAAAATATCCGGCTCTCCTTAGATGTGGGAAGGAAGAGCACATCCCACACTTCCTAGCATTCAAGTGATAAATCAAGAACTCTCCATCAGCCATGCTTTACAGCTGAAATGAGCAGACCATCCATAGGTGAGGGGAGATCATCCTACTTTGTAGCTTAAAAACATGCAGAGACAAGAGGCAATACCTTCTAAAACGCACTTGCTCCATATGCCAGCATGGTCCCATCCCCAAACACTAACAGAGCTGGTGGTGGTGACACTATCATTTCAGTATAGGCATATGCCAGTCACAGCATCTTTCCACCACATCTGCCATCAGTGCTACACACTAATTCATGCCAGGAAGAAACAATTACCTGGGAAAAAAAGCAAAACAGGACTCCTTTAACACAGAGCTGGCAATAAAGGCATGGCAGGAACTCCACAATGTTGGAGCAACTGTGTTTCTTGCTCACTTCTTGTCCCACTCACTTTTATTCTCCCCACGCCCAGTAGTCCTGCTGATTTTGAAGATGCTGGCACCTGAATCCAATGTAGTTAGCTACCTAAGCAAGACTAGCAGCATCTGATTCCTCACCAGAACAGGCCCATGGGCTCCAAAGAGTTACAAATGCACGGATCACCTGTAAAATCCTGATCCTTTCACTAAATAATCCAGATTTCTTTTAAATTGGCTTTAATTTTTTTACTTCTATCCTCCTCTCTTCTGTGAGGAAAGGCACTGCATTCTGCACCTTAATGCTGTCCACAGCAGAGGTTATGGTGGCCCTTCCAAATACCAGCACATCCCAGAACTTAAAAATCTGCCCACATCAGGGAAAGAGGCTGCGGGGAAAAATATCACAGCCAGCAAAAGCCTGTAAAAAGACACCAAATGGCTCCCAGGGCTGTCAAACCAACCCCCCAGCACCTCACAGGTGGACGGGATGCCTCTCCCGGCAAACCCACGGGAGTGAGCACAGCTCAGAGGGTCCCACCGACCCCCAATGAGGTTAGTGGGGCAAGCAGTGCTGCAGGACTGGGCCAACAATCTCCAACAGAATAAACGTAGCGGTTTCTGACTCCTTTCCAAGTCAGTGTTTGTTGGGAAACATCAAAGCCAGTGGAATAGTAGGTGTCCCAAAATGTCTTAATTCAGAGAATTAGTGTTAACCGAGTCTGATGAGCTCCATTTATCTCTAATTAATTACCTTTACCTAATTAGACACCCTGTTTCCAGTAGACATGGAGTCAAGTAGACTAGATTATTAGTGTAGTCATTGTGCCTTTACAAAATCCTGAAATTAATGAAACGTGCAAAAGAATCCGCGGCTTTAATTGCACAGGTGTTGCCTTATGGCAAAGCTTTATCATCTGATTACACCAAGGGATTATTAGTGACTTTTTATATAGAGGATGAGCTTGTGAAATGTACCTTAGCAACAGCTCATTAGTTTAGGGTTGTTACTGTATTATTTATTACATTCAGCCTTCCCCATTATCTAGATTGATTCATGGACCTATATTTTCCTCCCCTCTGTGCAGGAAATAAATAAATAAGTGAAGGCTGGCTATTGCCGTCCAGCTGCAATATGAGGGGAAGGCAGAGCGTATTCTCCAGCTACCAATATCCACCCTTTAAAATAAAGCTTTAAAGTTGATTTAAATAAAACTCTTTTTTTTTCCCTCCCTCAGCAAAGTCATCAATTCAAGCTTCTGTCAAACTGGAATGCTTTCTACATGCCATCCAAACAGTTTGGGCCATCTTAAATCTTTTCAGATAAATAAAAATACATTACTGGATTGAAGAATGAAGTACAATATATTTACATCCAAAATATTTTCTTCTGCTATAACTCATCCTTTATGAAATCTATCAGAAATATTTTATTTTGATATTTCTTTTAACTGTTTGGTTGTTGGGTCCTTCTTCAGGTTTGGAGGGGTTTGCCAGATGGAAAAACTGCCTGAATAATAGAACAAAGACAAACAAAGCAAAGCAGCAACCTCTGTGTTAAGAACTACTTTCCCCACAGAGAAGCTACTTGTAGTCAAGGTTGTGAAGGCTTGACCTTACCTTCCTGCATCCTCCTCAGCAACATCCCACTGGACTTGCTAAATATCACTGGTACAACAGCCCCAGTGCTGCCACAAGCAGAGGAGGCTTCACTGACCAACCAACAATCCCTAAGTAGCCAGTAAACAAAATTATGAGTAACGGTTTTCCAAAATTATTGTCCCCCTCTTTCCAGAATACCAGATTCTTTGAATGTTATGTAAAACCTTGCTGTCCACTTATTGCTAAATTTTAAAAAGTGGAAAAATAATGGGTAACAGTTATTATGTAGGTTATGACAAGTAGTTTGAGCTGCGATAATGACTATCTAATGACAAACATGACTTATGTAACTTCTCATGCCTGCATTACAGAAAATATGAATTTTCATCTCAAACCCACGGCTCTAACAGACTTGGTATATAATTTTCTAGCGTGTTCAGTGGTTTCATGTGGCATGCATATAAATGGCGTCATCCTGCAATAAAGGCACTGGCGATGGCTTAAGGCTGTTCTGCGAAGTGGAGATGACTTGCGTGGACAGAATCTAGCTATATAAAATGAACGTGACACCCACCTGCTACAGGTCATCTGGGATTGCTGCTCTTCCAAGACTCCCCCGTCAAAACCATAGGCCACTGTGGTTTCTACATGGACCAAAATCTTGCTCTTGCTGCAAGATCCTCATATGCGACCTCCAAGCACACATGCATGCTCCAAGCACACAGGGGCAAAGCACCTGCAGGGCCTCCAATCCACCAAAGGTGTGACATCGGCAAAGGTGTGAGCCACGCTCCCAAAACTGCTGCCCAACACAACAGACACATTCACTTTATCAATCCTTTCTTTAGTGTTACGTCCCAGCAAAGCCCCTGCCTTGATGGGCTTGAAGAGACTCCATCCCTTCCTGCCTCCTCGGTGCCCCCCAACAGGACATAAAGGATCTCTTGCCTTTGGTCCCTGGGGACTTTGATCCAGCTGCCCTCCTCCGAGCAGGCAGCGCTGGACTATAAAACGTATCTGCATCCACCTGCTCACCCACTGTGAAATCCCATGGATCAGCACTTACCTGGAGAGTGGGAGGTGCAGGGTTGACTCCTTTCTTTAAAACTCTAGCAGCACAGGTGATGAAGGCAGGATGGAAACCTTCAAGGAAGATCTAGGAGACATCTAGGAGACTCTCCCTCCCCTCAATCACCCGTGCTGCTGGGCAGCAAGTTATCCAAGAGCTGGCAGGTAGGAAAGCCCAAGCACAAGAGAACAGGAGACCCAGCATTACTGAGGACCTTTGATAACTTACATTAGACAGTATTGGAGACAATACTGGAGGAGCGCTGGGAGCCCCAGATCCTCTTACACATGCTCTTGGCATGCTAGGTGCTAGTTAGTTGGACAAGGCATGGGGTCAAAGCCACTCTCGTGCTTGCAGTGTGCTGTGTCCACATACCCCAGAAATATTAACTGGCTGTAGAAAAAAAAAAAAAAAAAACAAATTACTTGTGAGGTGTTTGCTTGGTCTTTGAAGTAGGACCCCACTTGCATTTGCATTTTGATTCGTGATCAGATCAAAACCTTTTCTCCACACTCCCTGTTGGCTTCCCATCAAATACCGTGTCAGATTCATGAACGTTGTCTGTACCTTCAGCACAGCCACAGAGCCATGCCCAGGGTGTACCAGTGATGCCAGGAAAAGGCTGTTGTTCAGAACTCTATTTCTCACACTGGTTTCAAGCACATCTGTGCAGAAAACAGCACTTTCTTAGGAACCAGTCTGAAATACATGGAAGAAATTCCCGTAGGGTGGAAGGTTCGCTCTGTCTTTCACCACTTCTCAAAGAACTCTGACCTCACCTTCAATAACTAAAACAAGCAGCACAGTAGACAGGAATGAAAAATATTAAATATTTATTTAAAGAACATAAACAGTTTTTCCAGTGGGATGAAGAGAATTACATGAGAGAGATGCTGGTCACATCACTTAATAGGAGGCAGCCTAGCAACCTGCGGGAGAAGCAGGGCTCTGCCTTGCAAGGGAAGGCGAGCACCAGGACCACCTTCTGTGCGCACGCACCCACATCCCCGCAAGAACCACTTCTAGCAAGCAAGGAAGCAGCCAAGGGCAGACCCCAAAGTAAACACTGCTGCTTCACCTCTGTGATCCATTTTCTATTCATAAGATTTGAGTGCGTCCCAGAGGCAGGTGAGTATCACACGCTTCCCACCAGCTGGGAAATGGGAGCAGGGAGGGAAGGCCCCTTACCGAGGTCACTGGGACCTGCAGCAGCTCTTCATCCTCCAGCTTGCATCCCCTTTTGAAAGGCACAGCCTGCCTTTCCCACGAGGTGCCATGTTGAGAGGGACTTGCTCTGCTGCTTTTCCCTTTGTCCCTCGGTGGCAGCCATGGGGCAGCTGCCGGTCTGTTTGATGAGCAGGACCTGGCGCACTCCTCCCGCTGCTGGCACCAGGCCTTGAAGAGCTGGCTGGCACCAGCTGTTGCAGTGAGCTCGGACAGGCTGTCTCCCATGATCCAAGTGCCAACTATTTGGTGGAGCCAGACTCTGGGCTGGCAAGTCTAATGGGACCGTGCATCCAAAGTCAGATACTGTTGCCTCCTGCAGGAGCCAGGCCCTGCTCAGGGGATGGACACAAGTCCTGGGTGACTGATACAGCCCTAGAAAATGAAAATAGATGGGCAACAACTAGGTCAAGGATGGTAGGCAGTGTAACACAAAGTTACAAAACCACTACGCTCTTGAAGTGGTTCCAGTAACATGAGTTGAGGCAAAGCAGTGTCATTGCTGTCCCTAAAGACAGAAATCAGAGTCTGGTGGCTCTCAGGCACATGGTCCAGGTCAAAGACCATGCTAGACCAGGGACTTGATAGTCCTTCCAGTTGCCCCCTGGGAAGCCTCACAACATGCTGGTGGGGGGCTCACTGTCATGGCCTCAGGCTGAACTGGGGCTTGTACTGTCTATACTTTCTTCACTGCTATCTTCAAATTAAAACACCTCTCCTGGACTCCACCTTGGTGAAACAACAGCATTAAGATTTGTTTAATGTCCACTCCCAGTTAGCAGCAGAGCTGGCCCTTCTCCAAGACTGCAGGGCTGCCTATGCATTTAACGGCCCACCGCACCTCCAGAAGATGTGCAGCAGCTGCAGAGCCACCTCCATCCCCTCACCCAGCCCCAGCAGCTTTTCTACCCCCGCTTTCCAGCTTCCCTTCTCCAAGAGTATTTTTCATTTAACTTTACTTCCTCATCTCTTTAATCACCCTGCACACCTGGGCACCAGCCGCTCGCCATGATGAACAAGCAGACCCGAGGTGCTCGCACCTTCTCCGCAAACACAGGCTCCGGCTTTTGGGGTAGCTCCCCTCTCCTCCCGCATCCCCAATTTCGAGGTAGGCAAAAAAAGAGCCGCGGGAGAAGGACCCGGGCTGGGTGCGGGCCTGGGGCGGGAGCCGGAGCCGGGCCAGCCCCGGGGGACGCTGCGGCGGCCCCGCCGTCCTCAGCGGCTCCGTCGGGCGGTGGCTAATTGCCCCCGTAAATCACCGCGCAGCACCGCGCTCCGCCGTTTATTTTTCTGACAGTAATTTAGTGCTTGCTCTTTTCCACACTTGTCACGGCGTGTTTTTCCTCACATTAGAAGCCTGTAGAAAAAGGACAGTAATTAACTGTGCAATACATCCTGGCGGAGGCTCTTTCATCACACTGTGATAATTGCCCCCCGTGTCTGTCAGGGCGGCCGCCGCCCCCCCGGCCCCGCCGCGCCGCCCCATTTGTCACGCCGCGGCCGCGGACTCCGGGCTCCGCACCCGCGCAACGGCTCCCCGATCCGAGGAGGGCAGAGAGGGGGGAGCTCCCACCCGCGGGGTGACCTCCCACCCGCAGGAGAGAGGGGTCTGGCTGCGGGCTTGGAGGCTTTGGGGGTTTTTTTTTGTTTGCTTGGGGTTTTGGGAGGAGTTGGGGTTTTTTTGGGGGGTTGGGGTTTTGGGTTGGGGTTTTTTTTCCGCTTAAAATGCCGTTTCTGCCCTAGGGAGGGCCCTGCCAGCAAACTCATCCCCGGGAGCAAGCGGGGGTCCCAGAAACCCGCCCGCCCCGGCTCCCCGCCCGGCCCCGCCGCCGCAGAGGGTTAACTCCCAGCACAGCGTGGCTCAGCCGTATTTTGACGAGACTTCAGATTTTCCTGTGCGTCCCTGGCCGCTCCCCAGCCTTCACTCAGCCGCCGTCCCCCTCGCTCCCCTTGCTCTGCCGCCGGGCTCTAATTCCTTTCTTCCACTGTCACAGACAGGGGCTAATGGGATGCGTGGTCAAGATTTTGGGATCCATCAATGCCTCCGCGAGAAATTAGCATGGAGCCCATGCATCAGCTGCCAGAGCTGTCAGCATCCCTCTTCTCCGGTCTTCATTAGGTGCTCCTCTCCCCTGCTACCTGCCTGCCGCAGCCCGGGCGCCGCCGAGCCGCCCCCGCCACGCCCGCC
>VZTQ01011582.1:64639-87156 GCA_013400755.1 Pelecanoides urinatrix
AACCCCCAGCGCCCCAACCACCCGCACCCAGGCACCCTCACACTGTGCCTGCCCGACGGAGAGCAGAACTTCCCAAGACGGTACCTCGTCCTTCTTCCCTTGGGTGCTGGCTTGGTTAGAAAGACGTGTTGGCCCGTGATTTCACAGTAAGGCAGGATCAGGCCCTTTGAGCGCTGGTTTTCAATGGTATGTCCCATTGGCCTACCCAACTTGAGGTGCTGGAGCTTTTCCTTGCTACAGTGGCCAAGCAGGCTGAGCTGGGTGGAAGTCGGGTGCCTGATGCCTCAGGAGTCCCCAGGCAGCCCAAGGAAGAGCCAGGCCCTCGTCTGTGCTAACGCCAGGCATGACAGCTGGGTGAAAGGAAGGAGAAAGCTGAAGTGCCCCAGCACAGCAACGGCACTTGAGGGTTCCAGAACGTACGCCTGGCAATTCGGAGCAATTTAAGCAAGGGCAACTTGTCCTGGAAATGAGGCTCATCGCTTAATCAGGGGTTAACTGCCACAACAAACTCCCCAGGACAGGAGCAAAATCGACATCTCTTGAAACCCTCAGGACCAGGGGCCTTTCTGGAAGGCACATTTTACTCAAACACAAATTATTGGGCTTAATGCCTTAGGAACCGGATGAAATTATACGGCCCTGTAACGCGGGAGGTCAGGCAGATAATTTAACAGTCTCTTCTGGCTTTAAGAGACCGTAACTTGCCTGCTTCCCGCCCGCCGGTACCGAGTCATCCCCCGGCCGCGGGTCTCCCGCTCGGCCCCAGGAGCCCAGTGCGGGGCGGGCGCGGGTGGGAACCGGCTTCCTCCGCGCGGGTGGGTGCCGTGGTGGGAAGCCGCCCGCTTCGAGGCAGCCGCTGGCCGTGCTGCTCAGCTGGGGCCCGCCCGCTTAGCGCTGCCCCGGGCTCTCTGCGCCCAGCGAGGGGCACCGGCCGGGGGGAAAGGGCTTGGAGGCATCTCTGTCTGTTGCGGTATCGCGTCTATCGTCCCGTTCGCCATCTGGGGACAGCGGGGCAGTGGGAGAGCACTACACGGGAGGGGGCACACCCGCCCCGCCGCTGAGCTAACGACGGTAGCGGGATGGTGTGTGCAGCCGGGCGGCCGCCCGCCCCGTCGGGGGGCCGGGGCCGGGCGCGGGGTCCCCAGGGCCACCAAGGCGCGGGCAGGGCCGTGCCCCGGAGATGCTCCAGCTCGACAGGGGCCGTGGGTGACAGCCAGGCAAGGTTGCTCCTCCGGCAAGATCTGCCCCGGGAACACCGTCCTCATCCCCGGGGGGCCAAGCCCCAGCGAACGAGACCCCGTTTAGCGGAGAGCGGGCGGTGGGTCTAGGGGGTGGTGATGCTGCTGGATCTGCAGGGAGGCAGGGGACTGCCCGTGCCACCCGTGCGCTCCGGCTCCGCCTGCCCCGCGGCCCACCCGGCCCGCGGTGGCAGGGACCGCGCAGGGTTTGCCCCGCCGAAATGCAAGGGGAGTGACCCTCCCCGGGGCTCCGAGCAGTGCACCTCGCGGCCGAGGCGCTCTGCACCGAGAAACGGGTGCATGCAACCCACCGGTACCCCCGGGCGGAGCAGGGTGCCACCGGCGGGGAGAAACCCGAGGTGCCGCTCCCCCCGGGGCCGCGGGGTTGGCCGGGCAGCCACACCGCCGCGGCACTGGGCAGCGTTGGCAACGGCACCTCTGGTTTTCATATGACAACTCTAACGTTACCTGCGCCGGGAAGTGCCGCAGAAGTAACAGCCCCCCCCAAGCCGTCCTTACCCCGCGCTCCCAGGCAGCGCGAAGCGCTGGCACGTCTGAAGAACGAGCGTTTGCTGTAATGGGGGGACATGTTGTAAATGGAGGGACGTTTACAACAGAACAGTCCAGATTCCTGAGGACATTTTCTATTCCAGCTGCTTTCTAAATATAGCGCACGGCAATCCACTACCTAGCACCGCGTCCTCGCTCTTGCACTTACGGAAATTCATAGTCAAGCTGGAGAAAAAAGAGAGAGACAAAGACAAGGTAATTTTAAGGGGAAAAAAAAAAAAAGCATCGAGCATTTAAAATCCACGTCTGCATTAAGGTCACCCGAACGGCGAGAAGGACCGTCTATTCTTATTTTAAAGCAGCTGTCTTTTCCACGGGGACAGTTGTTTGCCTCCTGACCCATCGATAGCCTATTAATACAATTTAATTCTGCAGTTGTTTCTGTTTAAAGAGTCTTTGGAGCGAATTGTTTCTTTTGTTTATGACCAAACAAACGAGCTCTGGTAATCTTATGTTTTATCTCCCTAACATATGGAAAAGCTATTTATCCCAGCCAATCACAATAAAGTGAAGAAAACCCCATTTTATGGAAAGGTATATATCACAAGTTTGTTCATCATTAAAGATATGATTACCAGTGAAAACCCTCCGAAAGTGGCACATTTATGATTCCAGGAACAGATGGGGACATCCATTTTCCTTGCAAATACTTTTGAAATTGCTCTACTGGTAGCAGTATAAAAATGATATACAGATGCCAGTGCCAACGAAGCCGGGACAAGAGGTCCAGATTTACACAGTAAAAGCTTCACATGCGCTCTGTCAGCTTTGATTGATCTGCACTATACCTCAGAAACTTGTTGACTGGGAAAGGAAACAGCGCAAATAATTCACTGCAACAAGGCAGATAATTCACCCAGCCAATCGCTCCGCTCCGCTTCTCCGGGCGGTGACATACGAGTCCTCCTGCCGCACAAAGAAGCATCATTCTCCGGCGTGAGCGGCGGTCGGTGTCACGGAGGGGGGAGAAGGGGGAGGGAAAGAGAGAGAAAGAAAGGTGGGAGCAGCGCACACAAAAGGCGAGGCGAGACAAGAAGTTGGTTTTGGGCAGCGGGCGCAGCCATCTACCTTTCCTGCGCGGACCAGGCCGAGCCATTCAGCCCCAATTGTCATTATCATATTGATTAAGTTCATCAGAGAGCAATTTTAGGTTGAACGCCAGCGGACTGGGAAAGGGAGCAAAGAATTATCTAAGAAAAGCACAACATTCTTACCGCAGGGACGTTTCCCTGTTCCAGTTCATTGAGGGAGTTGATTAAGTTTAAATGAAGCAGACACTGGATAAAAGTAAGGGTATTGACCACTGGGCAGCGCGGTCTGCGCTTGAAAAGGCCTGATACATGCAGAAAAGCAAGATTTGCTAAATGCTCTAATCTTCAATCAAATCTTACATCAATACAGACAAAGTTTGGTAATGAGAGATTCAATGAAGCATGCGGGAGAAAGAATTAATCCTCTTGGTCTAAACTGGGTTCAACTTTGAAGCCTGCTCCGAAGGAAAGACAGTTATCTAAATGCTAAATAAGAAACTTATTGTACTTTTCATGGCATGCTAATCTTTTGTCTATTTCATCTCTATTATTTGTATGCTCACAGGCGGCAGTTGTCATGGTGATTATATCAAGCCACTTCTGTGCGGACGGCTGCGAGGAATCAGGGCCTCCCTCCAGCCTTCCGCCGGGGCCAGCCCGGCCCTCCCGCCCGCTGCCCTGCGCGCCCGCGGCAGCGCACCGCTCCCGCCGCCGGCCCCGCACCGGCCCCGGCCCCGCCGCTCGGCCCGCGGGGGCAAGGGCGGGGCAGAAATCGCCTCCCCGGCACCGGCGGCGTTTTGGCAGCACCGGCCCCCTCCTCTTTCCCCTTGCATCACCCAAACCGGAGCGATCTCCTTCCGTGAAGAGGTGCTTTTTTTCCCCCTTCTTTTTCTCTTTTTCTGTTGTGGGTTTTTTTTTTTTTTTTTGTGAGCTTGCCTTGATAAGCTTTTGATGTCACAAATCAAACACTCGCCAGGAGGTAGATAATGGGGAGTGTGATCTCCTCTATTTGTACATAGGCAGCGCTTTTGCACCGCCGCTTCCTTGAACCAGTGTCAAACTCCCCGGGCTTTGTTGGACTCTGCCCGCCGCCCCCGGCCCGGGGAGCCCGGCACCGCGGGGGGGGGCCCGCCCCGCTCCCCCCCGTCCCCGCCGGGTACCGCGGCTCCCCCGGGCTCGGGCAGCCCCTGACAAGGGGAATTAAGATTCATGTTATGCAAATGCCGAGGTGAGCGCAGACACTCCAATCGCGAAAGGTTCGGAGGAAAAGAAGAAAGCGGGGCGGGGGCGGCGGGAAAAGAGAAAGAGCGCAGGGATTTTTTTTTTTTTTTTTTTTTTTTTTTTTTNTTTTTTTTTTTTTTTTTTTAACTGCATGTTGTTGACACTTGCGGGCAGCCGCCGGTAGCAGGCACCGGGCTCCGGCCCACGGGCAGCGCTGCAGGGCGGGCTGGGGGCACTGGCCGCCCCGGCAGTCCGCGCCCAGCGGAGCAGTGTAGAGCTATCGGGGAAGGGGGTGGAAATTCCCAGGCTATGGATCAGACATCCTAATTTATCCTCCGGTACTCGGGAGGGACTAACGGAGGCTTCCTTTGCACAGCGGCAGAGGGGGGGCAGCCGGCACAAATAGGTGGGTGCGGAAAAGAGGGGGGGGCCTTCCCCCGGCTTGTTCCCTGCGATATAATCATCTGAGCGCACAAGGGTGGCACCCGAGCTTTTATGTCTTCTACAAAAGTTGCCAAATTAAGGCCGGATTAGGGCTCCCTTCAGGATTTGTGGGCTCTTTAGAGCCTGGGAGCTGCCCATATAGCCCGCCAGTGCTTATGAAAAGCTTAAAAAGTAATAAAAGGGGGAGTGATCCCGAGAGAAAGTAACATGTATAACTCTTATTAAAGGAGCAGCGAGCGGGGCTGTGAACTTGAATAACTGTTTGAACTTTAATTTGTTCATTAACAGGATTTGCCCCTGACTGTGAATGTTATTACTTCTCTTAAAAGCGAGGTGCAAATGCAAAGCCATAATGAAAGGGCCTGGCAAAAAGTTAAACGCCTCGTAATTACACTAGCCTCATTGAAAACTTGAAGTAATACGAAAGTGAAGAAAACGGGAGCCGGGTTGATATTCTCCCAACGCCCCAGCCTCGGACAACGCGGCGGCGAGCTCCGGGCCCCAGCTCCCGTCCCCGTGAACTGCCGGTACCTCGCTATATCCGCGTGCAAAACGGTTGCGTTTAACCAAGTGTAAACCACCTTTAAAACGTTTTAAAAAATAATGCATGTCTTTCTGTTTTCTTTTTCCTCAGTGGGGGAAGCCTGGTTTATTCCTCTAACTGTTTTAAGTCTTGAATGAAGCACGGTGTCTGAAGTCTGATCTAATCTGCATGTTTGTATCCTGAACAGGGCACATGAGCTCCTCTCTCCCCCATCACAACGACAGTAGATAAAACTCTGGAGAACCGGAATAAAACAAACTGCTACTCCTCTCAGAAGGTATATGACTTTGTACTGATGCGTTTGCCAGTTAGCTCCGCGCTGACTGTCGTTTCATCTGTCAGTTATCCCTTTCCCGGGTTTGTCAACTGTGTTTTTATAGCTTCGCTTGTCATCTGCATCCTTCCTCAACAGGAACATGCAGCCAGGTCGCAATTAAATATACAGATACACGAGCTGTTAGCAAGATTTCACCCTCCCATCCGCAGCCGAGCCGGGGAGATGATTGCCCTGTCACTTCTTCTTTAGGCTTAAAACGCCTTAAAACTCGCCGGCAGAGTGCCGCGTTTGTTGGCCGGGCGCTTGCCTTTGTCCGCCTCCCCCTCGCCACCGACGGCTTCTTTGAAGTATTAACTTCAGCGGCTCCGCGTCTGCCGGCGGCGCTGAGCCCGGCGCCCGCGGCCCCGCACCGCCCCGCACGGCCGGGCCCCGCACCGCCGGGCGCGGGATGCGCTCCCTGCCCGGGGGAGGGCGGGCTGGACAATGGATCTGGCGGGTCTTGGGGGGCTCCCCGCGCCGGGGAGACACGCTGATAGCGGACCCCGAGACCTGCAGCCGTGCCCTGGCAAGGCCTGGGGGCTCGCCATCACCGGCGGTGACAGCGGCCGTCACCTCCGGCCGCCTGGCTGCACCTTCCAGCGCGGGTGGGAGTGGAGACACCTGATCGAGCCGAGGTTTGTAGCAATGTTTCAGACCAGAGGAAAAGCAAGACGACGCTTCATAAAGAGAGCGGGAGCGAAACCCCTCTGCTAGTTTAAAACGCTTTTCTACTCCTACAACTGCCTGCTCATTAAGGAGATTATGCCATCTTAACGCTAACTAGTTGAATCTTTTCAATTACACTACTGTAAATAAATATATGCCCTATTTTAGAGGTCTAATTGTTTACTTTTTACATTTTTTCAGCACCATTAAACTCATTAGGAAAAAAAAAAACAACAAAAGCCAAACTGTTTAACCAAATTGGTAATCTGGGGGGGGAAAAATCGTATTACTCAGAGTAAATAAGTTTCTTCAACTCTACTTGTCCATCCCAGCGTGGAGTGTCACCACTGCTGTCACCCGAGGGAAGGTCTGCAAAACCAGCAAGACCCAGCTATCAGCTGAGAAGCACTAAATGCAGCCTGGTCTTGACCAAGAAGACATCAGCCAGGAAAGGGACACCATTTTCTGTACTTTAACGCATCAGAATTGTTGTACTAACTTGGAAATGGAACAAAACTTTCTAAAATAACCAGGTCCCAAGCATCTTATCTACAAAAAGACCTTCCTCTGCACTGGAGATGAAGCAGCAGGCCAAGCAGGGCACAAAGCATAGGTGAAGCATGTTTTCTGCAAGAAACAGGACAAGCTTACACAGCTGCATTCGGTGCCACATCCGAGTGGCCTTCAGCTCCCATTGCCCTGCCACCATATCACAAAAACTCTGTGCACAAGCAACAGGACAGTTATCTCTAACAGTGTCCCTGAAGGAAGAGTACCAGCCTTCCCACCAGGCAGAAAAAAAGCATTCCTGGCAAGGGTTGCTAAGTAATATCATACGCACGTTGTAATCTGGTTAGTAAACAGCATGAAAGTGTCCTGAAAATAGGAACCTCACCATGGCCTTGGCCTTACAATGACCTGTACACCGGTACAGGCTGCCGTGCTCTCACAGCTGTACTGTGATGTGACTGGACAGCATTTCTTGCAGGATCGGTGCAGGAACTGCTACTATGTTGTTAGGTTCCCCCCATCTAACCTCTGACAATTGCTTTATGCGTGAAGAGAATTTGATATAGCACAGATAAATAACATCCAAGGCTTGATCAGACACTGATTAAATTGTTCAATTTCACTGAGTGGACTTGATTAACTGCCAACTTGGAGCTGGATGTCACCTTCTTAGGAGCATCACAAGCCTATCTATTTCTGCTGGCAGCCCCACCCGCACGCTGACGGGAGGATGACAAAATGGAGCCTGCTGGAGCCACCCCCCGGAGACCCCTTGGGCACAGAGGCAACTGAGGCTGCTCTGAAAGAAACCGATTATGGGAAAGCAACACCCTCGGCAGCTCGTAGGCCCTGAGGGTGTGTCACCTGGTGGTCAAGAGTCCATCAAAGTCAAAAAGGATTTAAAAAAAAAAATGGGTAGGCTTCTATTTGTTTCGCAGGAGGTGTTTTTCACTTTTAGCAGGGCAAGGTGCTTACCGCTCCTAGCAGGGGCTCGGGCCAGGACTGTGCACGTTAGGCTGCAGGAGTTTGTTACCAGAGTATAGGAGGGCTTTGCCACAGCTTCTCCAGGCTGGGGTTGGTTGTAAGACGCACCTTCTAGCTTCTGCTCCGGTACATCTCCGGCACCCTTACCTTTGAAGACAACACGAATTTTGCTTTAAATATGCACTGGCAGATCAATCCTCTATGTATTTCTTATCATATAACGCATGCAATTCAACCTGCAAGATATATGGATTGTAACACTTTTATAAATCAGCATTTTACACAGCACAACCTGCTCCTGCGAGCTAACCTTGTCTTCAGAGCTGACAATTCCCAACATCATCGCTTTCAAGCACTGAAGTGGTGAGATGGCAATCTACTGAGCTAGAATATACCTCTGAAAATAAGTATATAAATACTGTACAGTGCATCTGAAGTTGATTTATGAAATAGTCAGGAGTTAAAATCTTGACATATTAGAAAAAATTAAAAAATAGAAAAAAAAAAAGAAAAAAATAACTAGACCTTTAAAGCCAAAAAGCCCTCAGGCTGTAGTGAAAATCATTGACGCAGATTTCAGTTGGAGCAGGAAAAGCATCTGTATTTCGATGACGGTGCAATGACACACACAAAAAAAAAAATNATGCCGCGCCGTCCTTGGGCTGAAGCGATAAATTAGCGCCGCGAACTCAATTGCCTCACGCCGCGGCGGAGGGGGGGCATCGGGCGTCCGGGAGGCGCGCCTTCCCGCCCGGAGCCGCCGCGGCACCGCACCGCGCCCNTTTTTCCTTTCCTGCAGGTAAAAATTAAAAGCGATTTTGCACCAGCTGCATGAAATGCTTCCTAGTGAAGCGTTTGCATTTTAACTTTCGATTATTAGTGATTCAACTTTATACCGCTGCGTAAGACCGCCTGCTTTTTCGAAAAAAAAAAAAAAAAAAAAGAAAAAAAAAGAACAAAAGCAAGTCCTCGTCCGGAAGGGCCTGGCAGCCTGCGAGGGTGGCTTCTCTCCCGGGCGGCTCGTGTCACCCGGGGTGCCGGCAGCAGCCGGGGCTCCGCGGCGCGGCGGGAGCCCTGCCCGCCCAGGCCAGCGCCGGGGGCCGGCGGCGGGCCCGCTGTGCCGCTCACCTGCACGGCGGCGGAGGGGCGGGCGACGGGGGGGGCAGGAGAGGGGAGAGGACCTCTTCTCGAGGAGCTGCTTCGGAGCGTCGCCCTCGCCTCCCTCCGTTTTCTTTCCGGAAAACGGGGAGACGGAGCCAGGGTGCGCGCCTTTCCCTAACAGGGAACCGACGCGCTTTGCCCGCGGGGCGTGGGTGTGCCCTGCCCCCGCCGGCACGGACACGCTGTCCGTCGGCGTGGGAGCACCAGCCGAGGGGCAGCGTTCGGCCCGGGAGCGCCGACGGCACGGTGCGGGCACCCGCAGCACCACCGCCCGGCGCATCGCTACGGATTTATCCCAGCGCCCTCCCCAAATAAAGCCTGTTTTTTGTTTGGTTTTTTTTTTTTTTAATAAAATTACTAATGAGCTTGGTTGTATCATTAACAATAAAATATTTTTAACGGGAAAAGACTGGCGGGGNCCGCCCGGGCACCGCGCCGCGGCCGCCCCGGCCGCCTCCCTCGGCGCGGCTGGGCTCGGCTCGGCTCGGCTCTGCCCGCGCAAGGAGCCGCCCGCTCCTCCCCCGCATCTGGAATCCACAATCAAGAGCCCAATTTTGTCATTTGGAGACACTAATTATCTAATCACGCCAAAAATTACTAATGAGCTTGGTTGTATCATTAACAATAAAATATTTTTAACGGGAAAAGACTGGCGGGGACCAAAACCCGCCGACGCCGGGAGCAGCACGGCGGCACCCGCGAGCAGCGCCGGCTCCAGCGCCGCCGCTGTCGGAGGCTGCCGGGGTCGTGTCCGCGGCCATTTGAGCCCCCAGTCTAGCTCAAATACATATATATATTTGATAGATATACGGTTATATATATATAATTAGCAAACCTCTCTAGCAGATTGCGGAGGGGCGGTGAGCCGCGCAGGGCGGCGATCCCCGCCTCAGCGCCAGCAGCGGAGCCGGCGGGGCAGACGCCCCGCACCTGCTCCTTCGCCGCGGGGAAGGGCCCGGCGGGGCGGGGCCGGCAGAGGGACAGACACCGGGACGCGGTCCCCCCCGCCGGCGGGCCGGGCCGGGGTAGCGGTACTTACGGTGCCGCGGCCGGCCCTGCCGAGGGACGCGGAGCNCGCTGCAGAGCGTACTTGTCTGCCCAATTAGCTAGGACAATTATTAAAATTCGGAGGCCTAATTATGTCTCAATTTAATGCTGGCAAACTCGCGTATAGAGCAGTAATTAAAATCCCCTCCTTGCCTCTGCCTTTAGGGCAGCGGTTGATTAGGACCTGTCAGGGGCTGCGCTGCACCGAACCAGCCAAGCGGATTGTGCAACATGACCCCGCATTGTTAAGTGTGTCAACATATTAACCTGAATTCCCTTCAGCCCCCATAATCACGCTTGGTAGGAGGAAGGAAAGGGGCTAAAACATGAAGCATTTTATTAAAAAAACATAAATTCTTTTTAATTAATGCTGTAAGAGATCTGACGCGGCTTGAGCTACCAAACGCTGCGAGTCATATAAGGCTGGTGCTTCTAATTACCAGTAAAAGAAGGTTTGCTCTTCTCTCTTAAAAAGGCTTCCCTCTCTCCTCATTTAAAGAAAATGATCTTTCTTTTGGGTAGTGTATTTTTTAAAACCCAGCTAGTTGGCTTCCAGTGATAAAGTTGATTACCAGTTTTTTGTTTGATGATGGAACACAAGTGAATATTGACTTCTGCCAGAATCAAACAGAAGACCGGAGGCGTAAATAAAACGGTCAGGATTTAACACTTGAAAGAAGTTAATAAAGTTGAAAATTAAAAATCATAATATTGGGATAATTTCTAAATATTTATTTTTGCTCAGCTCTCAAGTTTGATAGGAAGCCAGTGTTAAAACACAGACAGACAAGAACTGGAGTTAACCCCGCCGGCTGCCTTCCTGCCCGGCGTGGCACAGTCCCTGCCGGGGACCGGGAGCCCCCGAGCCCAGCGTCCCCCAGCGATGGCCACCGCAAAGGAGGACTGGCCCCGCTGGCCTTGCCGGCAGAAGAGGAAGTCCCTTTTTGGCTGGAAAAACACCGCGCCCAGGAAGGCGGTTCCTTCACCTCCAGTTAGTGAGTTCTCTGGGGCTCGGGACCGCGAGGCAAACCTTAATTCCTCGCGCGGGCGGGCGGGCGGCGGGGGCCTCTGCTCCCTCTGTGCGTGCCCTACATCTTGGAAATGGCCCCGCTCCCAGCCTCCTCGGATGGCAAACCGAAGTGCAAATCTGTGTTCTGGCTTGTTCCAGGGGCTGTCAGCATGTTTTCCTCTTGTCAGCAGCAATTGACTGGTCAGGTTCACCCTTGTACAGCGATTGTAACAGCTCATTGACAGACCAGTGACCCAGCCGGACCCGATAATGGAAAACTATTGATTTCTGTGGGCTCAGCAGATCTAAAATGAATGCCCAATATAATGTCATCAGCTGTCTTGGACTCTGATAGAGACAAAGTATCAAAGATGTGCTGCCTATCCTGACAATTCACTTGCAAAAAAAAAATACTGGATACAAACAAACAACGAAGTGGCCTTTCTCAGTTTTTCCCCTAATAAGCGACGAGCAATCAATGTCTGGGTAAATGCTAAGAAACCGCAGCCCAGATGTGGTGGGGACTCCAACTGCCCTTTTAACCGAGGCGGCCCGTGACAGCCCCTCCAGGTTTTAAACACTGGCCACAGAAGAAAAGCGTGTAGGTGAGGCACACCGAACTCCACACCCATCTGCCAGATGCCAGAGAGTGAGTAACGCAAGAGGCAGAAAGGTTGCCGGGAGACGTAACCCAACGGGGGCCACAGTTAACTCCTAGCTACAAGGAAGTGAAAAAGCTTGAACAAGCCCGTGAGACTTGAGCTAATCACACACCCCTCCTGTGTCACAACAAACGCTCTGGGCTGAGGAGGATGTTAGGTAATAATGATAAATCCTAGTTAATAAAAATCCTATAACACAAGGCGAAATTTTAAATTTGTACAGCAGCCCTCATACAGTTAGGTGTTCATGGATAAAAAAGTACTGCAAATCTTATTTAAATTGGGGGGGGATCAATATTTAAGGATTTGCAGAATTGTATGGGCTGTTTGCCATAAGCAATTCCGTATATAAGTTTAAACAGGAAGAAACACTGCTATGGCAGCGTTCTTGGAAAATGTTTAACTTTGGGGGGAAAAGCAATAGCTCAAAGACTGACTTTTTTGGTCTTAGGAAACCAAACTGTGGGCTGTCCTTCCTGAGTAGATCATTCCACCTGGACAAAGAAGCCGTTGCTTCTGTGTTCCTGTGGCTGACCGACGGAGCTCAAACCTCACCAACACTTAGGCACATCAGGAAGTCGGTGGGACGTTTACCAGCACAAAGTCTATGGGAATCAGGATCAGACAGGTGCTGGTTTTCTGTGGGATACCAAGTGCTTGCAGGAGATGTTTCACTGTGCCCCAAACCCCTTCTGTAGGGCTTGGAGCCTTCCACAGCTTAACTCCTTCCGGATTAACCAAGTTTCCTATAAGGGGTGGGAGGAAAAAAGAGATACTTACCCTGGCAGATGCCAGCACAGATTTAATTCAAGATCTAATATCAGTGGAGATTAGAACAGCTTTGTGGTCCCCGCAAAAAAAATTCAAGTGACCTTGGGGAAACATTTCTTTTAATTATGAACAACTGGTCAGCTTTATCACAAAAATACCAGCCATTCTTGAATGTATTTTCATCTTTTGTAGCCTTCTGCTCAGTGGTTTCTCCCCATACGTGCCTCGTACCCCTCACATCATTGTTCTGTCCATGACAGGCACACATGTATGTATTGCCTTTACCTTCCCCTGACAACAGGCCCAGCTCTGTGATGTGCTACATACACTCGTCAAGAGGAACTGACTGCACAGATTACGTTAACATGACTGCAGCTGAATACATTTCAGTTTCTACATACTTTCATTTTCTACACACTTCCCACTGCGTAGCCTTGGCTCCCTCTCTTGCGGACGGCTCCCGAACCCACCTACCTCCACTCGAGCTTTTACTTCGTGTTCAATTTCCATATGTTGCTTTCAAGCATTTCTCTTCTTGGTGTCCCCTCAGGGCCTGATCCTGTGAGAATGTGCTGCACCTGAGAAGTGTTAAGCAAGGCTGTGCGAATTGCTGACTACACTTTGGGTTTTGCTTTTTTAATGATAATTTTGAATTAAATGAAATGTAAACTCTTGCAGCTTTTTGTTTTGTTTATTCAAAACAAAACCCCCAAACATTTTCCATTAGCTAGAACAAGGAGCTGAAATTCCTCCTGCCCATGCTGGGTGATGCTCAAACCCAGATGTCCTGTCCCTGGAGAGGCGGTTCTCAGCTCCTCTTCCTGCCCATTTCTCGGAACCCCAAATCTCGTGTTAAGCCAAGCAGAGATAACACCTCCACGCTACTCCCTCCCTAAGTACAATGAACATGTTCAGGCCCTTGGATAGCAAGCTCCTGAGGCAGGGATTATGCTCTGTAGTATTACTGTTGTCATATTTTCCCTGTTGTAATGTTCCATGTACATTTATGTCATTTATAAATAAAATTAACAAGCATATTGGAATCCACAATGGCCCAAAGAAGAGAATAATAGAAGTAGAGTAACCACAAACATTTGCTTCCTACAACTATCCTGGCTGTGGTGACCCACTCCCAACTAGCAGATGAGTAGTAAAAATGAAACACAATCCCGAATATTTAAAAAGTACGGCAAAGGTGTCCATAGTTCCCTTTCACTTAGCAAAGACTTCACAACAGGGTTCAGCTTCTCCCTGCCTGAAGACCTGCTCTGTCCTCACAGCACATCTCTCTCCCTTCCAGTGAGTACCAGTAACTAAGGCTTGGTACTGTTGTGACCTGCTGGCTCATCCAGCCACCAAGAAAGCATCCAAACACAGCCATCCAAAATGAGCCACTGGAAGGCTTGTACCAAGTTGTTATTCTTCCCCAAGAAAGACCACGCTGACTTGTACCTAACTGCACTTCCCAAAGATATGCACTATAGGACTAGCTGCCCCCTTGTTTTCAACGAAAGGCATCAATGCAATATAGACTGCCACTTCTTTACTAAACTGTTTCTAAATCAGTGTAAATATAGACTTTATAGCGTTCAATATTTCAATAGTGTGTAGAGGTACCTATCCGAGCCTATCGCACTGCCTCAGCGAGCTCTGCTGTACTGGGAGTTATTGTCACTGGGACGATCACAGCGCGCCACTATGGGCTGAGATTTTGTTGACAACTGTCCTCCGACAAAGCTCCAATTGTGTTTTTTAGCATTTATGAATAGGTTTGTGCAAATAATTGATTCTGCTGTAAAGCAACTGAATGAAACTAAAATGAGCAAAAAAACCCCACGTTCAGATCAATCCGAAATAATATCTTCCATCTTTCTTTGCTGAAACAAAACAAACCCCATAAATTTTGCAGCAAGGAAAGTGCTTTGTTTCAGCCAAAAGGTTTCATTTCGGGCACTCACAACAGAAGAAAAAAAACCCACAAAGGAAATAAGAGCTTGGATTCACCACAGCTGCTGTCATTCCCTTTTTATCCACTAACCCAGTAATTAGGGCAGTGACCCAGGATGTGGGAGATCCATGTTCAATTCCTTCTCTGCCTGGAGGGATTTGAACCTCCATCCCTCATCTCTGAGGAGAGCGTCAGAGGTGCCGGAGGCGGCCCTCCTCTGCTGTCTCCTTTCGGCTCGGTCCCTCCTGGAGAGGTGCTCCGCGTCGGCTGGGCACCGCGCGCGGCTCGGGTGCCCCATCTCACCCAGGGACAGCCCAGCTCCCAGGGTCCAGCGTTACTCCTTCCCTCTGCCCTGCGGCTCGGCGAGTGCGGCGGTGCTCTGTGCCAGGTGGAGGAGTTTCAGCAGGTCAGACGACTCAGATACGCTACACCAAAATGTTTAAGGTACATTCGTAACCAGATCACGAGGTGATCCCAGATCTGAGGATTGATCCCCTAAGGCAGAATGTGAGTCCTCCTCCCTAGATACATATCATAAAGCCAGGGCTTTTCCCCAGCAAATAAGCAAGATGCTAAAAAAAAAATAAAAAAAAAAGAAAAAAAAGTCTAGTTCAGATAAATATCCTATTTCTCTAAGCCTAAATCTCTTCCCACTTTTCTAATGACACTTAGCTACAATTTTCAATTACTCCCCTAATCAATTTTTGTCTATTATTGTAAATTGCCTGTGATGTTAGAAAGGATTGATGGTAAGAAGGGTTTCCTAATAGGAACTTATTACTTTCTTGATATCTTTTTTGTACCTTTTAACCATACTTAGTTTCATAAGCAGCTTACACTAGCCCAGGAATTAGTTGTATGATATTGAGTATAGAACTGAACATGCAAACGTCCAGCCTTATGCATAGCTTTGCAGGGAAGCTTTGCACACAGTAGTTCATGGGCATCATTTTCATATCACCAATGAGATCAGCTGAAGTCCTTTTTTTAATTAGGAAAATTTGGCACCTCAATGCTAAATTTTTTGCCAATTTTTAAATTATCTTCATCATTTTAATAATGCTATTTAAAATTATTTTCTACTACATATTTCTATTGAAAAGAATGTCCTTCTTCAATTTTTGCTCTATTGTTTCTAGAAGGTAAATAAACTATCTGGCACTTATGAGCAGACTTTGATTACTGAGAAGTCCATAATTTCTCGGTATTTGATAACCTTTTACTAGGGTTGACCTCTGGGGACTCTCCAGATAAGTGGCCACACGAAGTCACAGTCGGAGAAGGGGATTCACCCGTCCAAGTGTGAGAAGGACTCCTTTGTGGTGAACATTAAAACATCCCCTCTACTTTCATGCCACTTTAAGAGCCTCTAGCACAGCGTATTTATGGAATAATAAAACAGAGCTTCAGGCCTTTTCTTCTCATACATCAATAACAGGATTCTCATATCATGCTTATATGCTCTGTACACTATATAATTTACAGTATCTCGCTTCTCATAGCTAATAGTGTCAAATAAACTAACTGAAATAAATCTTCTGATACTGTTCTCACACAAGAATTAACTTACGGCACAAAACTGTCTGAGAATATTGGCAACTTCTGTCCCCTCCTCCCCGCGAGTAACCGTTAACCAGTCTCACCCTGGCAGGCTGTTTGTGGTGCTCATTTATTGTGGCCCAGCACAAGCCATCACTCTGATTATTATTTATTTGAATTATCAAGAAGAAACTTCAAATGAAATCTCTAGTACCAAAAGCTAAACAGATAGAAACCCAAGATGCTTCCCTTCTCAAAGAGCTAATACTCTAAAGAGATGGTACAGACAGGGGTGGGAGGAAGGAGCAGGGCGTTTGCAAGCACAGTCATCAGAGCTGACTGTGTGCACAAATAAGGGGAAAACACTGTTTACAGAATTAACTTTGCACTGATTCTAGAAAGAATAAACAACTGCGGCATTACTAGAGTTAGAAATGAAAACAGTGAATGGCTTGTTCTGGGGAATAACATGAATCACAATCCATCAAGGTAACCTTAGACCTCCATCTCCAAAGTAATAAACATCTGGGATTTTTATACCCACGTAAGTCAGTGGGAAAATGCTACTGTAAATTATCTGCATTTCATGTGCATGTGTGAATGGGTGTGTAAGTGTGTGTACATAGATGCTCATTGTTTCATTTAATTTTTGTATCAATCAAAAATACATTAAATGGTACAGAAAAAGTAACAGCCTTTCTTCTCATGGTATTTTAATCTGAAATTGTGCGAGATAAAAAAAACAGTCTCATGTTATTTTGAATCATAAAAAGTTTTTTTTTTTGTCATGAAGGTTCACAGCAGTTGCAAACACTGAAGGAAGCCACACCAGCTCAGGTGCCCTCAAGGCCAGAGAGCAGCCCCAGCCTGCAGAGACCTAATGCCCAGCACAAGGAGGGTGTGCGCCCAGCTGTGGGCACAAAGCCTATGGCCCCTGCACAGCCATCCTCCCTAGTCTGCAACACTAAAACCGCCACAAACCTACATCTGTTCCTAATGAGTCCTCTGCAGTAAGGAGACAATGCGGGTGCTGAGGAGTCACGGCACAGATTTACCGGCGTCCCGCTGCCCTCGCCAGCCTGCACCCGTCCTTGGCCCAGGGAACGCCGGGCAGCATTCTGCATCAGGGCTGGTGCTGCATTACAAGCTGCCCTTGTGAACAGATCCAGAAAGGAAAGAAAGCTCATCCCGCTCCCTTACATCTCTACCAGTTAGCCCAAATGCAGTTTTGACATGATTCAGGATCATGGCCTAGGAGTCCACCCCCAGAATCGCAGGCAATGCATTACAGTGATCTTACTGGCATGCTGCTTTGAAGTGAAGTGTAAAATGTTAATGCTTTCATGGGCTAGTGACAACCCCTGCTAAGAACTCCCCTATTCCTAACCCCATACGGGGCACTCTTAATTTAGTCTCACTTGGAGCACCAGATGCTCTAATTACATCATCCTGATCTTCTATAAGGTGTGTTAGGTGAACAAATGCTACATCTGTAACAGTGACAAGTATTATTTTTAATCGCATCCACGTTGGTTTCATTTCAAGGTTCAAGAATCCTCTCCAGCAGGCCCATTTTATGTTTTTACATGACCCAAGAGCCTCAGTGAGGAATTCCTGAGATACATCCACTTGTATCTGTTTACGAAAAATCACAGGCACATAAGGCCATGAACATTTCTTGCCCATCTGCTCCATAAATTTTTCTGTAAGGCTTATTGCAGAACACAGTAAATGAGTTATAGGTGGTCAGCTGTTGCTTTCCTTTTTGCTGCAGTTGTTGCTCAGTGTGTTGCAGATAGAGCCTGTACCTGCACCAGCCTGCTTGGTACAACCTCTGTCCCAATGAAACTGTTAGGTACAGCATCTGAATTACTGTATCTGCACCATCTCTTAATGATTCATTTACCCTGGTCATACACAGGTGCTGGAAAGGACCTTCAGGTTTGTACGTTATTATATTGTAATATAGAAAAGAGATGCTTTCCCCTTAATCCTGATGACATGTTTAAACGTGGCTCGGGACAAATAGAAATCCAATGCCTTGGAGACTGATTATCCAGCACTGACAATTTTCCAGATTACCCTTTTTTGTTCTCACGGTTGATATTTGTGTCATTGCCTGCCTCCATCCTCTTGGAGTATAAAGAAAACTTCTGAAAAGTAGTTCTCTGCCAACTTTCTTGAAGAACAGCAGCAGTAACATCCAACGTGAGGAGTGACTGTCCAGAAGTAACTGAACATCTCAGTTGCACACGGAAGTATGAGACAGAAAGCCAGTATTTCCATCAGCTGAGACACGCAGCTCTAACACACTGAGTGTCAGCCCTCTCATTTACTCCAGATCACACACAGTAGAACTTAAAGAGCTAATCTGATTCCTCTCTTGATGTTACTCATTTCTGTGTATTCGTTATGCTTGAAAATCAACATATAAAAACAGGGAAATGTAGGTTAAAGGAAAAAGCACAACCTAAATTGAGGAAAACAAGCTCACGTTCTGAGTAGCAGCAGCAGCAGGGCCACCCATTGAACTCCACCAGGCTCTGCATTTGTTCCAGAATAGTTCATTTCACAAATGGGATTTGGGGCAAAAAAGAGGACGACAAAAAGACGGTGTACCTTCTGCTCTGCAATTCGCCAGTCTTGGAGAATTTCGGGTCCTTGTCTCCACTCTGCCTACTATTGCCTTAGCACAAGGGAATACATAGGTAGCCCTTAGTGTAGGTATCACTGAGTCTTTTGGCCATTGATCCTGTCTGACCAATTCACTTCCCGAATTTCTTCATCATCAGAATATCACCTGTGACCAAGATCCTCTGCCTTCAGGAATTTCACATGGTGAAAGCTTTTGCTGCGCCAGCCCAAGTGGGGCAGGAAACATCTCTTCTTCCTTTTGCCTTGTTTGCGCTGAGAACAAGCAAGCAGAAGACACAAGTCAAATGTATTTGGCTGGAATAACCATTCTTGGTACTGAGTGTTCCCAGCAGAGCTGAGAAGATCTTTCTAGAGAGCTCCAGCATCAGCTAACATCTGCTTTACTGACATATTTGGGTATTTCTCTCTGTTCAGGTGAAGTGTTAAGATTTCTGCAACTCCAGTATCTCATTTGCCTTTAAATTGTGCCTTTTGTCTTTGTAGTTCATCCTTTACATGGGCCAACAATCCGAAATCCACCTACTTTCTGGGGAAAAAAAAAACCAAAACCAAAACCAAAACAATTTAATTATTTAAATTTTTAAAATCTTTCACTTCTAGAAACTGTTTATAGAATTGTTATGTCTATAAAGTATCCAGTTACTTGTTTACTTCACAAAATAATTTTGACTAACAAAACTGTGTGGCCCAAATAGAGCCTTACAAACAGAGGCAATATTATGCCTATGTATTCATGGCATGCAAGGAAAAAAAGCCTATTTTTTTTAAACTACCAGAGGGAGGGAGATGCAAGAGGACAATTCCCATCAGAGCCACGACAAGGGCTGACAAGAAAAGCAGAGAGAGAAGTGACTGAGATCCATTCTCAAAGAAGTTCTTTCCCGGGAAGAATGCGGAGTGGCTTGGGCTGGGACTTCAGAAGAAGGAGCTGCCCTGCCTGCTGTTTGCCATGGTTTCTGTTTGAGGACCAGCATAAGGTAAATAAATCCATTATGCTTTAAAGGACACCAACACGAACCCACGCCAGACTCGGGGAACGTTTAGTAGATGGCACAGGAAGTTTAGAAGCGGAAGCAAATAAATCACCCCCCATTAGTCACACACCGATGAGAAGAAACCAGACAATTAACAAAAAAATAGAGTTAAAATATGGGCAACAGGAAAACGGGTGCCTTTTTAAAGGACTTAAAAGCAGAAGTACTCTGCCAAATGGAAGTATGGAGAAAGAAAGCCCAGCTCACGTGTCCTTGCCACCGCTGGGCTTCTGTAACTGCGGGTGCGTGTTACACCTTTACCGACTTTCTTGAGCGAGAGCGTAACACTTCTCCACAGCCCACGCGGCCCAGCACATACCTCACCCACTGCACAGGTGAGCAATGAAAGTACGTGAAGGAGATTTATAGGCACATGTCCAAAACACACTATATCTTCGGTTTTAATCTCTTTCGAATGACATACTCCCACATGAGGGAAAATTAGGGCCATATTCAAGCTTTTGTTATGGGAAGAAGTTGTGCCTACGTTAAAACAAATTCGGTGTGTCCCACCGGGTTTCATGTCCCTCACCGCGCTGCACTCCTGCAGCCCGAGCCAGATGGCCGGTGCAGCAGCCTCTTGCAGGAATACATCTCTATGGCGGAGGATGTCGCACTGTCCTGGGTGACCAGACTGTCACTGAATACAACTCCGTCACGGTATTTAAATCACATTAAAGCTTTCTTTTATTACATACCCCCTTGTGATTTTGCCTGGCTACATTCTAATTACCAGCCTTGCTGCAGCACACGTGGGTTCCACTGCTCGCTCCCCCTCCTATTTTATGGGAAATGACTTATTTTGCACAATCCTAATGAAAATACTGCGGTGAGATAACTCTCTCCTTTTTATCTTGCATTTCCCATTCTATTGCGTAAGCAGTTTTTTGCGTGGAAGAGACACAACAAATATTCGGGTCTACATGCATTTTTAGAAACAGCAGATACACCTGTTAAGGCTCCCCCAAACTAGTTTAATCACTTTTGCTATTTTCTTACATAATACCTTGAAGTATCAATGTTTTTCCATGTCAGCTGCACTCGTTTTCCAAAAATACTACATTTTGCATTTCTTATTCTCCACCTACTAACTTCTCAAATAGAATATCTTAAAGGAGGTGCATTTCACTGGTCCACAGCAGCACCGCTGCCCGGGGCCATGGCTTTGCCATTCTCCACCTTCCAATTACAGCGCTAACCACACTTAAATGACACAATGATTTCATAGTGCCTTGCTGTTTTTATAGCTTTCCTGTTGAGGAAGATCAAAACCATTCCGACTCTTAACCAAGGCAAAATACCGATGCGGTGAAAGACTACACTTATTATTTCATTTGATTTCATTCTTAGGTACAGAACTGGAGATGGGCCTCGCTAACCCGTGCAGGCAGAGACCGCCTTCGGGTGGGAAAGTGGTTCCGATCTGCAGGGTAACGAGGGGTAAGGAATCTCACCTTTGCACGTCTTCTAGAATTAACACAGACTTTTAATGAGAGCCTTTCTAGTTAAAAACGACAAAACAAACACTCTCCTGGGGGCAGGGGAAAGAGACTGAGAGAAAATACATGCAGGGAAAGCTCAAAAAAAGTAGGGAAAGTGCTCAGATTTTCTCTGACAATAAACAAGCTCCCTGTGACAGCAGTGAGTACTGGGGCTGGCTGCAGGCAGCACGTGCTGCCGTTCGCTGGCAGCTGGAATAGGAGGCAGTTGAAACTTGGAATACCTCTGGTTCAATTTTCAGTAACTGCTCAATTTTCAGTTTGATCCCACACCGGTCAGAGTTTTCTTTCTATGCACAGTAATAACAACAACAGCAGAACAGGTTTTCCAGCTTCTGCCGAATTCCTCAGAGACAGAAAGCTGAAATAAAGCACCTAAATTCAACATCAGCCTTGACTGCTTGAGGATGGGGAGCTCTCACCGGCCATCCAGGGATCTCTCCAAGACCAAGACACTAGCTAAGTGCCTAGCACTAGATAGCCAGGATTGCCATTTTCAGTCTGTTAAGGTAGTGAAGATGTCTGAAATCTGGAAGTCGAGAGTAAGATAAGCATCTACTGCTTCAAAAAAGAAAAAAAAAAAAGATCTGTTCACTGAAAATCTAAACACTATGGTAGTAGATATTGTATACATCTAAACTGTAGATACTCATGTGTAACATACCTGCTGCTTTCAATTTCTAAGGTAACATGACGAAAACATAATCTGGACCATCACACAACTTCCACAGCCCAGCACACGTGTGTAACAGCCGGAGGAACTGGAAAGCAGGGCTTCCCCCTTTTCTCCCCACCCTTTATGAAATTCTTTGCCTGCTGCTGCATATCGCAGGAAACTACAGAAGCCTGCAGGTTGCTGCTGGCAGTGGGGGGGGTGCTTAGATACTCTTCATGCATTTCCACTTATAAATTTGAAATCATGGTTTAATTACCTAAGAATTTCATGCTAGCCATCTCATTCACCATTTACTAGTAAACGGGCTGAGATTCTTATCTCCAATATGTTTCTACCAGTCTTTAACAGACATCCCTGTTTTCCTTTGCTCAAAGAAGCTAACCAGCTGCTCGTTCACAAAAATCATTCAAGGAAATGCTCCATTTTCTAAATAGAATCACAGAATCATTTAGGTTGGAAAAGACCTTTAAGATCATCAAGTCCAATCATTAACCTAACACTGCCAAATCCACCACTAAACCATGTCCCTGAGCACGGCATCTATACATCTTTTAAGTACCTCCAGGGATGGTGACTCAACCACTTCCCTGGGCAGCCTGTTCCAATGCTTGACAACCCTTTCAGTGAAGAATTTTTTCCTAATATCCAATCTAAACCTCCCCTGGTGCAACTTGAGGACATTTCTTCTTGTCCTATCGTTACTTGGGAGAAGAGACCAACCCCCACCTCGCTACAACCTCCCTTCAGGTGGTTGTAGAGCGTGATGAGGTCTCCCCTCAGCCTCCTCTTCTCCAGGCTAAACAACCCCAGTTCCCTCAGCTGCTCCTCATCAGACTTGTTCTCCAGGCCCTTCCCCAGCTTCGTTGCTCTTCTTTGGATGTGCAAATACTTCTATGGTTTCAGGAAGGCTGTCAGAAAAAAAGAAAAAGAAAAAAAAAAGAAAAAAAAAGAAAAAAAAAGAAAAAAAGAAAAAAAGAAAAAAGGAAAAAAGA
>VZTQ01011582.1:87324-126284 GCA_013400755.1 Pelecanoides urinatrix
AAAAGGAAAAAAGGAAAAAAGGAAAAAAGGAAAAAAGGAAAAAAGAAAAGAGAAAAAAAGAAAAAAAGAAAAAAGAAAAAAGAAAAAAAGAAAAAAAGAAAAAAAGAAAAAAGAAAATAAAAGTCAGCAACCCACCTTTACATAGACAAACCAGAAAGATGGTACAAGATGCTCACTTTCCCAGATGGGCTCCCACTACGTGAGGTACCTCACAAGGCAAGAGTTTAGCTCCCAACAGTGGAGTCAAGTCCAGAGTCCTGGGTTGGTACCAACTGTATAACTTGGGGGTTTTGTTCTGTGTAATTTCTCTTCCAAAGTCACTCTAAAATCTCTACATCTCCTCCTCTCCTCACCACTTAGGTACAGACAGCTACTGTCTCCTTATAAAACAAATCAGAAATCAGGCCATTAACTATGTTTTGAAGAATACTAAGCAATATTCCACCTGTGTTCACAGTGATATAGCTTACAGGACTTGCCCAAAAAAGCTTCATCACTGGTAGCCAGCGGTAAAATAAAGCGCTAAAGAACAAGAGGGATGAAAAATGAAGAAGAAAAAGCAAATGTGGATGTAAGCAAAAGCTGAGGAAAGGGAAAACAAACCAAGCTAGGAATGAAGATAATGAAAACAGTCAGGTTAGCAGCCCAGTGAGACGCAGCTAAGTACCATCCCCAGATGGGAACCTGGGCCTGAGGGCAAAGAAATGAGTTTGGGATCCTGGAAGAACACTCACATTCTGGGTCAGGGTCTTTAGTCGTTTATTGGCACTTGTGGTCAGCTGCAGTCAGAGAACACTGGGTTTAGTAGCAGAGGTTATTTCAACGAGAAGAGAATGTTATAAAATGATGGATGTCAAATACTAAAGAGGAGGGATTTTTTGGAGGCAGTGAATGTTAATCCCCACATGAACAGAACCTGGAAAATTCAGATTTCAGTACCAAACTTGTGACTGAGGCCATATGCGGGAAGAGCAGCTCACGCTTCTTCATGACAGGACCAAGTGTCTATGGATTTATATGCAGCACTTAAAAATCATCAGTAAACATACTGCAGATGGCAGAGGGAATGGGTACAGTTGACTTTCAACACAAGGAATTGGATTTAAAACCTCTCTTCCCAGTCACTGCCTATTTCCTTAACAGTTTGGGCTTAAAACTTATTCCTTGGCTGTTCAGCTAAGGACAATATTTGCCCTAACCTCCTCTCCGCCAGGAACCCAAATGCACCCCTGAAGATTTGGAGGCACAGCAAATGCAGCCATCAGCCGGATTTCAGAGGCTACAAAACAAGTGTCAACCTCAGGCTTATACTGTCTCGCCCTGTTTGCAGTTTCTGTTTCAACCCATGGGTTTTTGCTTGTTGGTTTTTAAAAGATTTTTTTCCCCTGCTTCTTTATCCAAATAAGGCTATTTTCTTTCTCCTACTTTCACACAGTTGTTTTTTCAGGGAAGAGAGAGATGAAAGAATTATTTTGTGCCAGCAAGACTTGTACCTGGGTGACATGCAATTCCTTATTTGGTTAAAACACAGGTCAGCGATGTTAGCTTGCATTCTGCTTTATCAGTCACTTCTTTTCTGAAGCCATTTCAAAGAGCACAATGGAATTCAGAGCTTCAGCATTTGTTGCTACAGCAGAGAGGATGGATTTGGATGAGTTTCACAGAGAGTACAAACATGATTCACAGCTGCTGCTGGCTTAAAGATACATAATCAAAAGTTTAAACATGTGAAGTTTCCAGAGTTTCCAATAAACAGATATTTTAAAAGTGGTAGATTATATCTAGGAACACTCACCATAAATGTCCTGTAAGCATGTCTCATGTTGCAGGTCTCTGACACAAAAGCAGAGGGACTACCATCATCATTTGCTATGTAAACCTCAGCTCCTATGAATTAAAAGTGTACTTTTAAGTAGAAAAAATAGGATAGAAAGCCCAACAAAGTTGCAATTTATACAACATGTATAGTCCAAACTTCCACTTTGGAAGCTGTGAGAAGGCTCCAGGACTCTCTTTGTTCCCCCACTGTACAGTAAGAGTTGTAATTTTGAGGTCTCCGGGTTCAGTTACCAAGGATGCTATTTGCTTGGGTTTTAATTGTAGCAAAAAAAAGTGTGCAGAGCCTGCACCAGAAAGATCTGTCAGGGCTTTCCCTCCACCTAGACAAGAGCATCCCTTACAGGGATACATTTATTCCAATTTTTATTGCTAGCCAAAATAACAGCATGTCAGTCTTCAGGCAACATGTGCAAGCCATCTTCGTGACCAGCAACACAGGGCAGAGGCCCCTCACCTCCCGCTCTGGCACACAGGAGCTACCTGCACTGGGCTAAGGCAGCCAGAATCGCTTCCCCACGGGAAAGCACTGCAGCCACACCACTGCTGCCGGACACCAGCTACTTGGACCACACGGTTTTTCCACTTGATGCACTTGAGCATTACTTAGAAGTTTTATAAAAAGGCTGTTAGCTGACTCATATTCAAATCTTAATAAGGGAATAGGTCACTAAAGTTAGAGGGATTTCTTGTTTTGCTTTTTTAAAATACAAGTTTTTCAGCCTATAGTGCAACTAGACATGAGAACGAGCAGTGCCAGAGTACCAACTCTAGCAAGACAGTGTGGAGGGAACCCCCACTCCAGCCCTTGTTTAAAAAGCCGAACAAACAAAACCTCCAACACTCTTCTATGCTAAATTTGATCAACCTCTGCATTTTTTTCTTATTTTGTGTGTGTGTGAATGGTTGTGGTACGGCAATGAATCCTTTCATGCTGCAGTAGGAGACTCTGGGGAATTGCAGAGTGCCAGGCAGACTGGGTTTTTCAGAGTACTCCAGGTCCAGATACATGTGGAGGCCACTGCGCAGCTAGTGCTGTAGGGAAAAACTGCTTCTAACTGGGAAAGGCATCAGCAAAACTAGATTGTGCAGAGTGAGAAAAGGCGAGGACAGGTGCAGATGAGAGCTGCTGTTATTTGTGATTTGGCTTCAGATTTGGGCCCCTGGCTCTCCCTCCACCACCAATCCTCATTCTTGGTCTCCAATACTGGAACGTAAATACCCTCACCCTGCCTCACCTCTCTGAATTTCAGAAGGCTACAGCCAGCAAAACTGCCCTCTTTGCCTCGCCATGCAACTATTCAGGGTAGGGTGGAAGCCCCGGTTTAAGCGACGCATACTGTGCAGCTCACCTCCGAACAACGGGAAGAACACCAAGAAGCCTGCGGTGTTAAAAAGGAACATTTTATTGCAAGAGGTTACAGACCTGGCACTATGGCCACAAGCTTCCATTACATGAAAATTGCTACTCATGTATCAGGCAATACCACCTACAAAGCACAGTAGATTAAAATGTCTGAAATCATAATGCAGCCAGCTTTTTAAGTAAGTACCACCCTAAAAAGATTTTTTTAAAAACAAAGTCAAAACTATAGGAACCAATTTTTTTTAATATGAAACTGGTGTTTAAGTATCCAGGCCATTAACTACTGTGATAAAAAGTGGAAAGTCTGTTAACCATAGTGCTCAGCTAAACAAGCTTCTTTCACAGCCCTTACCATCTCGTTAAAAGCAAGTACTTGCTATTTGCTGTTACTTTTTCCACATTTGTTCAGCCAACATTTATCTTCTATATGTTTTCAGAATCAGGTAGATTTAATGAATAACCTCTCTTTAAAGCACTATTGACATGCAGGATAATCTAGAAACACAACTGGCCCAGAAAAAACATTGGTGTCAAAACAGCTTTGCAGGAACAGATCTCCCCGACTCAGCCCCGTGACGCTGACCTTTCGAAACTTTGGATGGATGCACTTCTGAGAGCCCCAATTCACGACTCACATTCCTCCTGTGATCCACTTACCTCAAAGGCTTTGGTGAGTTCCTGAGCGTGGCTGAAAAGGTCAGACTTTGAACAGGCACATAACTCAAAGACGGGAAGTCTGGCTTGGGACATAAACCCCAACTGTTACAGTCCCCATACCTGGCACACGAGGTGCTCACCCGCCCTCCCCAGCGCCAGTGTTAGCTATTGTCTGGTCTCTGCTTTTTCTCCCATCAAGAAGAGTCAGCAGCTCATTTCCTGACACCACTGGCTGGGTAAGGTGACCCCCGAGGAAGCAGAAGTTGGATTTGTGGGCAGAGCTAGACCGCCTCGGCTTGTGGGAGCAGTCCACCTAAATACAATTCACACAATCCATACGAAGCAAACGGGAGTATATACCAAACAGGAGTAAATGCCCAGGGATCTTTGTGAGCCAACATTTGTTATCCACTTGCCTCCATCTCCCATTTTCCACACATACAGCCTGAACACACCACCACTTGGCAGCGGCTACCACTTGGTAGCAGCTACCACAGGCACTTTAAAATCGCCTTTCCAGCAGAAACCTCTTCTCAAGTAATGCAAACAAGAGTGTTAATTTTTTAAGATAATTTGGAAATATCACTGGGACTAGGGAATATAGGCAATCATCTTACAAAATGCAGGGGGTGGTCTTCTACAGTTTCCCAGGCTTCTCTAAGCATTCTGAAAATTTCTTTGTAATTTTCCAGAGGCTACTACTTAAGAGAGCTTTACCAGAAACATATAACATTGTGATAAGGAACCAATATCAACCAAACAAAAACCACTATGCCACTGCAGCCTTTAGCCTGAAGCAATCTGGCCAACGTGAACAGACTAACACTTGTGTTTGTAAGTGCAATTCTGGAAGTCCAGCTCTTTAGCACAGACTGCCATAGAGCCTCTCAAGCCACACATCCCAAAACATGAAATTCACATAATTAAGTGACTGATTTAACTCTCTTCTACCAGATTATGTAGAATCTCTGTAACTCTGGAAAGGGGGATTTGTATCTCTTTGTAGGTAGTGACAAAAGATCTGTATTTCCAAACAACAGAAATCAAGAAAACAAACATCCCCACTTGAGGACTAGAGGCTAAAGAAAGCTTAAGGGTACTCTATTACTATTAAAAAAAAAAAACAACCCAACCCAAAAAACCCACTCAGTCCGTATCAACCATAAATGCAATTAATTTAATAATCAGAAGAGTTCTAGAACTTCTGTATGTATTTCAAACTATATTGTCAAGGATCTGACGCAAGCAGGGCACGCAGCTCCAGTGCACCCAATCAGCCAGCCTGCCGCTGAAAACTGCTGCTCCTAATCAAAAGAATCTCATTTTGGACACTGATCAGGCCTAGAGATCTCTGCTCTTCAGTCACAACCTTGCGTTTTAGTGTTACACAAAGCAGCTCACTGTTGGGGTTTAATGAATTAAATAGAATTAACTATTTTTTTTATTGTTATGAACCTAATAGAGTTTTTTACTACTGCTAAATTCCACGATATGGCTTCACCTTACAAGCATTCTTAACAATACTAGATAAATATCATTTGCACTTAATTTTTTCATCTGTTAAACAGCCACAAAATATGGTGCTCTCACACAAGCACCTTTTTTTTGGTGAGAAGGGTAAACAAGCACTCTATTAAAGCATTATAAACATTCAAGTTGATTTGATCACTTCCCTCTATTCTGTTTCAACACATTGCTGTAAATCTTCCATTTTCACAGCATATAAAAAAATTCCACAATCATCCACAAATTTAGAATGTTAGTCTCCATACACATAATTTGTCTGCAATACACTTCAACATCCCAGTTATCTTTCCTAAAATCTCTAAAGTATTTTTTTCTCCAGCCTTTAAACGTAGATGTAGATTTTCCAGTTAAAAAAACAAAAGGGGGGGTGGGGGGATAAATTCTGACAATAAAGCTAAAGTTATCTGTAGCAACTTCTACAGTAACACCCGATAGCGCTAATTTCATGACAGCCTTGACAGAGCTAGGATGGCCTTGTTTCAGGACTCTGTCCTGCACATCTGTGTATTTCTAGCCCATATATTTTATCAGAACATTAACAAGCCTCATGTATGAACTCTGAACTGCGCACATACAGGAAGACAGACATTTATTCATATTTTCCACCAATCAAATGTAATGCGTCTGTGAACAAGTCAGTTTATTGCAAGTAAACGTACTTTTACTTAAGATCATGAGAAGATTCTAATCCCAAGCAAGACAAATCAATTTCACAAACTTAATTCACACAATGCAAATAAACGCTTCACATTATAGACATTTAGATTTTCTTTAAACCTTTTTATTTAGAGATTTTTCTGGTAAGGAGATATACCATAGGAAAGCAATTTCACTGGCAGTGAGGTATGTATATACTCTACCAAAATACTCCTCTTGTTTTTACTGCTTTTAACTTTATTTACATATAAAGAAAATATCAATGCATATCCTTGGCTTAACTACAGTATCTGTTACCCTATATGAGTAGAATGAAATGTTACTTGCATACAAAATTGATCTGTAGAGGAATCTGATTTGATTTAAACAAAAATCATGTTCTGAAGACAGTTTAAATGAACAAACACAATTCATCATGACCAAGACACCTGCACCATATTTCCATCCTCACAGCACATTTATTTCAGTAATTCTGTAAGTAGGTCCTTAGCATGAGCATAGTGTTACAGTTTTCATACATATAATCACATCCAAAACAAGCTCTAAAATTTAAGTTGTAAACATTCTCTTCATATGTAGAAACATTTCAATGTGTTCGAATTTTCTAAAATGATCAATCTTTTAAACAGAATTATAAATGAAAAGTCTACTCTAACCGTGTAGTGAGCAATGCTTATTAGTACATTTCTACAGTGTTAAATAAAATAGTAGAGAGGCAAACTTCTGTAAGCAAGTCAGACTTTAAGTAAATCATCATAAAGAAACAAACTTGTTAACAAAAAGATGCTTTGTAATAAAGAAAGTTGGATTGAATCTACTATGATACAAAAACATAAGGGTAAATACCATCTTTGTTGACAAGTAGGAGGTAGCATGGATGCACCACTTTATTGTCAGTGAGAAATGCAACTGAAGTAAAGAATATTTCCTTACCACAAATTTCCAGTATTATGTACATATTTCTCTTAGAAATTTGTTTAAACAAGTTTCCCTCCACTTTTTAGTACAAAAAGCCTCATGTGATTTAAAAAAAACACTTACACACCTAGATAGAATAGTACTAATTGCCCTATTTGAATGAAACAGTCTCGAACTATGAAGTACATGATATTTAATGCCCTAAGTTGAGTAAATTGTATTAGCAGTTCTTGGTATTATACAAAACACTACATACATACAAACAAAATATAATAATATCTTATTTAACTATGTAATTCTTTTTGGAATAAACAGAGCCTTGATTTGGGTAACACTGAAGAGAACATGGTTTGTTTTATTAAAATCTGTCTTTTAAGTACCCATGTGCAACAATTTAAAAATGGCTGCCATACATGTAATGGTCTTGTATTGATAGTGAACACAGTAACTGACAAAAACATAATAAACCTTAAAAACACATCTTCCACCCTATATAAAATATAAAGACTACTTACTGTAACTGTTAAGTATTCAATTTATTTTGATGTTACTGTAATCCATTTCCTCTATTTTTCTGTCTTTAGCATTTATAAACATAATTTAGTGTAGCAATTTATTTTAAAAAATGACAAAGTATTTCAAATTTACATCCAATTAAAATTTAAAAGGTTTTCTTGTTCTATGATGCTGCTTCTGCCATCAGTAAAGAAAATGAAGTTTCAGTAATTGAAGCAGGCTTTTTAAGTAGTGATGTGACTTCAACCATGCCAGCTCCAGTCCGTGGAAGATTTGCGTTGACAATGTGTCGCTGCAAGTGCTTTATCCAGTCTTCTTGAACAGACAAAGGTCCTCGAAAGACCAGACCACAAAACCTATGCAAATATTAAAATTATACCATCAAGATATATCTAACACTACTGAAAAATTATAAAATAAAGACAGTAAGTGGAAACTCTTAATTTTCTTGACGTTTGTTTCTACATACTTTAGCAGAAAACCTTAGTAATTGAGTTCATTTATAGGAACTGTGAGCACAAAAATCTGCAGTTTATATAATTTACACTCTTAGATTTTTAACACTAGCAATAACAATCTGTTGTTCTTATGTGAGGTTTCTTTTGGAGGACAGAATATTACTCAGACATGATCAGTAAGATTTTAGCTAGAGAAACAGTTGGCAACCTAATACCTGAGTGAGACTGATTCAAGTCCTCTTGTTCAAATGAATGAAAATAGGAACTGCTTCCCCCCCTTATTATTCAAATTAATCACAAACACATTTAGGATACAATCTTAAATCTTCTTATGACTAAGATTAGCAAGCTCTTAAGAATGTGTTCTTTCAATTAAAATAACCCTATGTACCTGCATCTGAGTATGTAAACTTCATCCGCACTATGAGGTAATGGCAGCATTTTTTTCTTGCTTCCAGATCTTGACCTTGACTTCTTTTGCTTACAGTCTAAAGCTAAGAAGAGAGAAATTTCCATATGTGAAAGTGATACTTCAATGAGTGTTAACCAGAGATATTTAGTAAACATCTCCTATAGCAGTAGAGAAAAAACATCTACCTCCTTGTTACCCTATGTTTAATTGTAACATAAATCCAAACAATTACAGTGTGCTTTAAGAAATTTACTGGCAAAACACATGAAGCTTTTTTCTTTAGTTTAGCACATTGCTTGCTCTTTAAAAGACTACTTAATTGACATTCAGCATTAAACTGTTACTTCAGTATCAGCAAGCACCTACTAACCTATTGCAGTATTATACAGAAGCAAAGCACCATTGGAAATTCCCTTACATGCATAAAATGCTGTAAAAATCTTGGAACTTCTGTTGTAGTTCAAGTACCATCGTAAGTCCACTCACGTTCAATCAAGTTATAACTTCACAAAGTTGTAGCTTTCAACTAATACAAGCAAGAATTTCTAGTTTGAATAAAACACCTGCCATTTGTTTTCAACATAATGCAAAGTTTGTCCTTTTATTCTAAGAATTTCAAACGAAGCTTCCCCCTCACTCCTGTCTGAATTCTAATGTAGCTTACAAAAAATATGTATTAATCCTTCGCAGTGGGAGCTGGTATTAGGACAATCAACAAGGATGGCAAGGCCACTTTTTAAATTCAGTTTGAGCATTTGAAACTATGTATGAAAATAATGTGTGTGAACAGGAAACACATCGCAAATGGGTTCAGTTAGCATTGAGGTCTGTACCTCCCATAAATAGGTGTAATAGGCATCTGCAACAAAACCTAGAGATTCTAAGAAGCAGCCAAAGTTGGGGGATGAGGGGATTAAACTGAGTTAATATTGTTATGATGAAAACAGCTCAAGAAAAAACAAGAAGTTTGGGACTGCTTGAACTGAGAAGTATATCTAGCTACACTCTATTCCAAAACACCGACACGAAAGCTCCACAGAAACCTGAAAGACAGTAACAAGTAGTATTCTTGATACCAAAAAGTCACAATGCTATGCTACTGAAGCATCTTAACAGTAAAATTAACAAAAAAACCCTTACACTTATCTTAAGTTTTGACTCCTGTAATAGAAAACAGAAGAATAAACCTCTTAGTATTCTGAAGCACAAGACATCATTTGGTGACGCAAAACATGCTGATTTAAGGAACACAGTCTTGATTGCATCCTTCATTTTTCTTACGTCCTCCAAATGAGCACCTCTCAAGCTTTTACCCTGTAGCCAAACATTTAACTTGTAGATACACCAGACATTTCCCAGTTCCATCCCCAGATTTAAAGACTCCTACAGTATCTAGAAGAATTTGAATAAATTTTTGAGGTTTGAAGGTACCAGAAAACTAATCAAACAAGTAGAAAGCAGATACAACTCAAAGAGACTTCCTTCAGACCCTGGGTCAAGCCATCATTAGGAAGATGAGGCTCAACAGCATTTTTTCTGATCACAACAATGAAAGCAGTCTGGATATAAAGGCAGTAACCCAAGGTGGCAGGGGAGAGAGAGAAAAATGGCCAAGAAAACTTCTAGAAAAGTGAATAGGTAAGGGGGTTCTTAATGCTTTATGCTCTCATCAAAAGCATATTCTTCATTTAATTAGGAAGAAAAAAGCTAACTATCTTTCAGGCTGTAGGAATGACCTACTATACTACTTAGTATAAATATTTTACATACTGCAACATCAGTAACAACATCACCAGAAATGTAAGCAGATAAAATACTGAAACCCAGACACCCATTCTCTGAAGAGAACTATTTGCATGAGGGGCAACTTATCTGAGGCAGTTATTACAGCAAAAACTTTGCCGTTGCCGATTTTGCAGAACATCATTGGAAGGAGGGAAACAGAAGTCAGTATTATCCGAATGCAAACACATCCATGAGTTGCATCTGATGTCAGTTAGCTGATGTCAGTTGAGATGAATAAAAAAAAAAGCAGTAGACAGCAGGCTCCTTCTAGAGAAGCCTATATGCATTTGAAAGAAGAATTATCTTATTTCCTTCATGTTGGCAAACTTAAGACATTCATTCCCATTGACAAATTGGATTCTACTCACATACATCCCAAACATTTCAGAGAGCTTTCACTTTCTTACTAGGCCTTGATTGGTCTTCTGCAACAGAGTTCTTGAAACCTAATGGTTTTATGTGCATGTAATCTTTTAAGAAAAAACCCCTCCGAACTACTGTGCAATCAAATAGACAGCAACACAAACAGAAACTGCCATAACGTACAAGGAGAGACAGTTTCTATTTCCTTGAAAGGTACCTTTTCCCAGAACAATGAGAAAACAAGGAAAACAAAAGAATGGCTCTTCTCTGAGCCATTTACAATGGAGGCTCTAGATTAAGAAATTACAAAACAAAGAACAGAAAATATCACAGCAAAAGACATCAAGGAAAAAAATTCAGATCACTCAATGTATTCTCAGAGTAACTTAGCTAAGATTGGAAGTAGACTTGCCCAAGCAAGAAGCTGTTACAAAAGACAGAAAATACTAAGAATACTAAACCTGTGTTCTGCAAGGGGTATTTTTTTCTTCTCTTTGTCTTTTGACCTAGTGAACATACTCCTTCGTATTTTAGGGGACAGAAAGCAGCACAAGTACGTTTTGAAGTTACTCCAATGAAACAGGAAAATAAGTGGAGAAAGGGTAACATCTGGGCAAAGCTGACTGAAAACCATAATTCCAACACCAATTATCAGAGCCATGTACCAGTAACTGCCACATTAACTTAACTTTTGGCTATCCAGAGAGTAACAAGTTTAAATTAATTCACATGCACACACTAAAGTACTCTGTGGATACGATGCTTACAAATGCTTGCAAGTAAGTCACACCATTGCCTCACCTATAAGAAAGCGTAGCCATGTTCTGACCAAAACTCAGTTACTGTTCTTCCAATGCCTTTATTGTAACAAAGCATGACCTTCTCAGTTACTATGTTTTTAGCACTTTCGGAAAGAAACCAAGAATAATTTGGCTCTAGTAAGCTGCATGGAAATTGCAGCAAATTGCCAGAGAGAGGCAGGAACTACCTACCATTAATGCCTACTTTGTGGCTATCACAGCTCCCAAACTATCATCCTTCATTCCCCATAAAGGCCCAATTCTTTTTAGAAGAAGCCTCCTTCCTTCAAGTTTGGCCACCTGGTGTTTTCTAGTTCCTATTCCAAAAATTTTTTGTAAACAACCAGTTAACACCACTTCATTAAACCTCTGATACAGCATGACAGGGAAACAACCCATTTAAAACAAAAGACAATAAAACTTTGGAGGGATCTCCTTGAGGCACTCAAGTTCAATTTCAGAGCACACTATTTAGAAAAATACATGCTAGGTAAAAAGACTGCATATAAAAACCTTCTTTACCTCTGTGACAGTTTATCAAGGAAGACGACAAGCAGATGGAGATAGGAGGCTAAAATGAGCATGCCTCAGACAACATGTATTAGGAAAGTCAGAATTAGAGGTCCTTCATGCCAATGACATTTGGTCTGAGGTTCAAAATTAAAGTGCATCTATGCTAATTTGCATGCTCCACTTCTTGATGTCCCCCAACAGGGAACACTTCTCATTTCAAGAAGACTGAAGTTGGGTCTTTATTCAGACTTTATTACTTTTGTCATAGTGTCTGTAAGCTAACACAAGTTGAATAATTGCGTGCATAAGCGGATCTAATCAACCATTTAAAACCACTGCCAATTATAAAGTAAAAAATAATTCTTTTTTTTTGTATGTTTATTCACGAATTTTGCAAATTCAATCACATGCTATCTATCTTCATTATTACTGCACAGTAAAATGCATTTTAAAAAACCCTCCAGTAATTTGCTCCGTGAAGGATTTTATAGGATAGTAAAAATGAGCTCATCTTGCTGGTTGATAACTGCAACAGCACAAATAAAGACATGCAAAGCCAGTGGATCTCAGATTTCTGCTGTAGCTGCATATGCTTCCACAGTAAACTTCCCGAAGCTACAATTTTGGCAAAGCAATATTAGAAATTATTTGGAAGCGTAATGGCCACATGAACTGCTACCTCAGTCATACTGTTGGCTCAAAGGCCAGATTCCTTGCTCTGTATTTTATTGTTCTCAGCCAAACTTCTGAAAAAGCCTCCATCTACAGAAGCAAAGACCGAAGAAGACAGTAGCGATACCCAGAAGATGACAGCCTGTAAGAAGAGAAGATGTAAAAAGCCAGAGTGCCAGAGAGTATCAAGAGACTTGGGGGTCGGGGGCTGGGGAAGAAGAGGAAGGAAGCTGTGGGGAAGAGAGAAGAAAAGGAAGGAAGCTGGATATACAACTGTACCAAGAAAAGCGAGATGCATTTTGAAGATTTTGCATCTGTCCAATGCTCTAAAGATAATCAGAAGAAAGAAGCAAGTTTGCCACATGCTCTGAGAAACACTAATGTGTTGCTATTCACCAAAACAGGTATAAAAGGAAATCAGCATCTACTTAAGATGAGCAATTAAATCATTGTATTGTTCAAAATCAGACTGCATAACAAAAAAAAAAAGTTCCAGTCAGACATCTGAAGACCATCACGCAAGCACTAATACAAAAGCAAGTAACTATCCAAATGAACCTGGACAGGCATTTGCTATACAGTGGATCCATAGTGCACAACTATAGACACAAATTAAGTTTAATAAACACTAACCTTGAACAGCCAATAGCCTAGAAAGTTTCACTTCTAGGATGTTTTTCTTGAGTCCATTCTCAAAATTTACCATTATGCTTAACTACATCTTAACTACATCGTCAAGTTGCATTTGAAAAAAAAAAAAAAAAGGAGTAAGATTTAACTAAATGTGATCAAATTACCGACTCTGAAGAAGCAAGAGATCTGCTAGAAAAGCAATATGATACTAGTCAATATCAAAACCATATGCAGTCAAACTCAAAAACCGAGCAGAAGACTATATAGCGCTTAGTACTAGCGGTAGGAAAGGTCTCACTTTGGTGACATGCAGAGATTACTGTATTTCTCTTACTAAACAGTAATGCCTAGGTAGCTCCCATAAAAATTGCCAAATAAAAGAATTACAGCATTCACGTTTACACACAATTATTTAATTACAGCAAGAAACTGAGACACATATTCAACTAACGTGATTTCTTTTCAGTAGTTACATTTACTTTAGAAGATATAAGAAAGGCTCCATGAAAACAGAAGTATTGTCTCCATACAGGTTCCAGGCTCAAGCCAAACTGAAGACATCTCGAAATTGCTCTCAACTGCAACCATTTTTTAATAAAAGAAACTGAGATCTCCCCAAGAGCGACACTCATAGCAAAGTTTAAAACTAGTGTGTGCTAGTGAAATCTTGCATTAAAATAATTCTCTTCACGAAACCTACAATATAAAGTGGAATATCAAATAAAACCACTGTTTAAAAGCGTATTTTCTGGTCCACAAGCCTTGCACTGAGCTTGCTCGAATGAAAAGTCAACGAGCAAAGTTTACAAACTTCACAGAATTACAACAATTTCAGTGGTAATGACTAAGTTAATACAAATATACATTGGTTGCATAATAATATAGCTAGAACTTAAGCCCAAGTCACTGGTTTCAGTGAAAGGCCTTTATCCACACGGTACAGGCTATTCATCTGGCTCAGTACCAGCTTCTGAGATCAAAAGATTTTTTTTTTAAAAGTTTTGTTTATAACTTTTTTTTTTTTAAGCTTTGTTTCTAACCTAATTTTAAACCAACTTCTAGTTTCAATGATACAAGACTCAGGAGTTTTCTTTCAGTTCTTTTAAAGAAAGCAGCAACTGTTCTGATGAGTACGCTACTACTTCGCTGGCAAAATATATTTCTTAAAGAAAACAAACAAAAATCCCTGAAAGCACCTTAACAAACTACCTTCACTTTTCCCATTTAGCAAAAGGGAAGCTGAGGTACAAGGATTTTGTCCAGGATCCAATCACTGTGTACTATCCTGTTTGCCACAGGGCCTCCTCCATTGAAGGAGATTCCAATGTGCAATTTAAATATATAGCTACTGAAAAATATTTCACCAGTAGGTATATAAGCAAAGTAACTTACCACAGGGCTAATATCAAATCACAGCAGTGGTAAATGAAGTCCATTATCATCATCTTTCTACTGAGTAAATATGAAAACTTTCAGAATCACTAACTAAAGGCATACACTCCTACACACTGGATATGACTGCATCTGTTGACTTCCTTCTAAATCTACTTTGCTATAGCATTAACTTATGTTAGTATAACATAAGACCTGGCAGCCACAGGCCCGGTTTGTAAAAATATTTCTTTTAGTCTTCTGCAGAGAAAGCCTGAAACTCAGTTTATTTGTCATTCTTAGCATAATGAATTACATCTGCAGATAAAAAAAAAGGATTATGCATTTTCCAAAGTGTTATGTAAAAGTCTGTGCTTGTTGACACAGAAAACTGATGGTTGCCGTTCTTAATTACCGAATATTCCAGACTTTGTATCTCCAAATTTGCCTCGCTATATTCCATCTCTGCTACCCAATTTGCTGTTGATCATACAAAGTCCCACTAATCTCAGCAAAATCCAAGTAAACTCAGAAATTGCCTACAGCCAAGCAAACTGCAGGTCTCTGGAAATGAGTCAAAATATGGAATATTAGAGGAATTTCAAAATGAAGTGTGTTTTAATAAAAAACATTAATAGTAGTGCCAAATGCTGTACTACACTCACTTCCATGTCAGACCAGGTAGTTTTTGGATTGTAAGCCAAACGAATGAAACCAAATGAAACCAACTACATACAATATTTTGTTGAAAATACACAAACTGTAAAATTACTTGCTTTTCCTATTTTAACTACAGTATTCTTAGTAATTATATGTACTAGATTGTAAAAATTACTTGTCGGTTTGTTTTAGGGTTATTTTTTTCCCCTTTGATTTTTGAGGTACTTTTGAACACTTCATTAGAAGGCCAACTAGCTGGTTTGGAAGTTGTGATATTGTAGGAGAATCAATTTAAGCAACCATCTCTTAGTTTTGCTTACATACCTTAAGTGTTGGATCCAAAAATAAATGAGTAAGAATGAAAATCAGACATGAGAGTGGACAACAGCAACATACCTTTTCTTACAAGTTGCTGAAGTTTTATGGCAAATAAATTGCTTACCAGCAGAAGCTTCAAAATTATTTTGAATTAACATATGCTTTTGTCCAGTCTGATGAGGAAAATGTATCATAGACAGACTTGCTTTTACATCTGTAACAAAACATACCTGTCCCAGTCAAAAGTCCAGCACTCTTCTTTCGTGCATAAGCGCGTAAGTGGTTGGACAGGCTAACAGCACTTGTAAACGTCGTATTGCAATGCACACACGTTCTAAGCTTCACAGGCATACCTATCATTCAAAAGAAAACTATAATCCAGTTCTCTCTTAAAAAAATGAAATTCTCAAAGCGTTGTAAAAAGTTTTCTGCAATAAAGATGGTTTAAAATATATTCACTGCATTGACGCAATTGTTTAGTATATTAGAAGGATCCAAGTTAACCAAGTTATTAGTTTTCCATGTAGTGCTTTAAGCCAAACCATGTTATTTGAAAAAGAACAGAAAGGAGGCAACTTGAGCCCATTAGGCTACTCTGCATTTAATACCTACTATCAACTTCCTACAGATCTCCACATTATGAAGCTCTAATCCCAAAATACAATCCTGTAATTTGAATAGCACAATTCTGTTGAGAAATTTCAGAGCTTGCAACATTTCCAATAAAGAGAATTTTAAAAATCGAGTTGACAAAATGGCAATTAAAAGTGTTTTACCCATAAGACTTAAGAGCTCAATACTAAATTAGGCTGCTGTTGAAGGCTCGGAGCAAAAGGTGGTAAAACACACCACTGAACAGCTGTTAGACAAAACATTTTGTTCAGTGTATTTTCTGTTCATTAGATACGCAATCGATAATGAAAGTTAATGGTTTGAAGGTTTTTGCTAAAATCTTTGTGCTAAATAAATAATCAACAAAGCAACATGCTATTTATCACAGGAAAACAGTGAAACAATACTGAACTCCTCACTTACCAGACAAAGAAACCATTATAACTTATCCCCTGCTCAACTTCACCATGTTTCTCCCTTCTTTTTACCAAAGACACATTGTTTTGGTCAACTAATATTTCAAGTTCTCTACTAATAAATTATTAGAAGAGTAAATAAAAAAAGCTAAAACTACTCAGCTGGAAAGCCTCTATTTGCAGGAAAGAAAGAATCCTATTCTCCAGTAGCCCACAGAAGACATGCTGTTTTTTTCAGGCAAGTTACAGAAGAAGAACACCTGGTTGGTAAAAACCTTTTTAAAAGCTAAAACCAGAATTAGAAATATTTTCCTTTTTAGGAAAAACAGAAGAATTTCAACTTGATGTTAAAATTTTCTTATTAACTCAACTGGCACAGTGCGTTAGTTGTCAAATTCTGTTACCTCAGCCACAGATAATTATAGGGCCCCATTCGTAACTGTTAGTACTATGCAAGCATATGCTTATTTTTACCTGGTTGTTCATCACAACCAAACAGGTGCTACCTAGTGTTCAGCGGCAAGTATTAAAGAGAAAGCAATACACAGTGTCAGGTTTAGCAAGCTAATCCTTTAGCATTGTTTTTCAAATCATTAAGCCTTTCAAAGATACACTTCCTTTATTAAGCAATCTCCTGTCTTAAAGGACAACCACAGACGTCCAGACGACATTAAATGTAATTCTGTTCCACCTCTACTATGTCATTTTAGAAAGCCACCTTTAAGAAACTGATTGCCACACTGTTGTACTCTCCTGCAAGAACTTCTGAGCACATCGGATTGTTGTTGTTGTTGTTTGTTTAAAGGAAGACAAGAATATAGCTGAAAAAGTACTAGGCACTGCCAGTTTTACTAACCTGCACTGGGTAATAACAAGAAAATCAACAGAACCAAAAAAAGTCAGGGGTATAAAAATAAGATCCCATTCCTCAATCTAAAGAATCCTGCAGCATTATAAGGTGGTGTCCAAACAAGAAACAGGTAAATGCAAGCTCTACATACACATTAAAAAGGATGTTGTAAGAATTCCCCAAGACTAGAAATAACACTTATGTGACAAGTAGGTGAAAAACATCACTCTAAAAACCTGCTCTATTATTATACAGAGTATCTAGGAAGTCAATTGTAGAATTGTTTTGTTAGCACAATTCTCAGCAGAGGGGCCGTATCGGTCAGGGGCTGTGCATTAGAAACCTGCTGGCTACAACTGTATTTCAACAAAGCTTGAACCAGCACAGGTCTTCACTCAGGATAGACAGGCCCTAAGCAAGCACCAGTTTCTCATAGCAGCCGCAATTTTGAAACAAGCAAGAATTAATCTATGTTGTAAGAGTATGTTTGCCTAAAACCATCAAAATTAGTTGACAGTGATTCACCAATTTGGAATATTATGCATTTATAATGGTATCAACAGTTCTGTTAGTTTGAGCAAATGCTGCTTTTCACAAACCTCAAAGATTTAAATGAAGTAGTTCCCACACCAGCTGTTTTAATGCCCAGGAACAGGGTTACAAGCCCAAACATTTCAGAACTGTTAGTCTACCAAATATGCATGAACACTTCAACTTCTTGTTGCAGGATGTCTTCTTCCTTACTGAGGCTCATTTTATGTCAGCTCTGAATTTGTATGCCCAGCCATATGCAGAACAGGAACTATGTTCCACGCAAAACCCCTCAGTGCTGCTGAGGGGTTTTTTCACTTTAGGAAAAACGTGTCAGAAAAATTTGCTGTGCTACCTCTCGCAGTCAGTGTCCTCTGGAAATGAAACAAGAATTAAATGAACAGAATCCCAAATAAAATACTCTGCACTTGTACATTTTCTATGAATTAAAGGATTCTTTGGAAATGTTGTCAAGACAGCTAGAAACATCTTCTTACCTGACTGCATAGTCAAGTCCATTTTTTGTGGCTGATACATCAATGGACTGTCTTCATTTAATGGAAGAACACATTTCTGAACAAACCTCTTTCTTGCAGTTTGATTATGAATCTTTTGAGGAGAAATATCAGGATTCCTTTCTTCTCCTAACCTCTTATTTTTCAGGAGTTCTATCAGTGTAAGTGACTGATTTTTTTTTTCATCATGTAGTACTGCTTTTGTTTCATCACATTCATTTAGGAAACTCAGCCCTTCTTCCTCCGATGCAGACACAGATGTATCTTCAGTCTTTAGGCCATTATGGTATGCTTCAAGAGGTATAACATTCTGAGATAAAAAGTCATCATTTGATGCAAATTTCTGAGCAACAAACGGTCTGGGAATAATGCGGCGACTGTTCAAAGCCTTTAGGATTTTTTCATACTTCTCTTCATTTTGCATCATCTCATTCAGAACACAGATCGGAGACTTGTGTGCGTCCCACTTGGTTTTGCCAAGCCTCTTCAGGTGTCCTCGCACATGATTAGACAAACCAATTTTAGTATCGAACCAGCCTCCACAGAGCTGACACGTATGCTCAGAGGAAGTTTCAGATTTCTCAATCGCTACAAAGAAAATAATTTTCATGGTTTTTGAAAATTATATACAGTTAAACATTACAATAGCAAGTCACAAGGACAAGAAGAGAGGCTTTACAACAAGATAAAGCTAGTCTTGTTTAGTGCTCAATAAATCTCTTTGTCCCCTTTACTTTATACCCAAACTAAAAAAACAAACCAACACAAACAACTTACCTTTTCTAACACGTTTAACAGGAGTTCCTGTTCCAGTTCGTTTAAAATGTTGCATTTTGTCACTTGTTGCTATCTGTTCTGGTGAAACAACATGACGGGCTTCATAGCTTAGTCCAGCTCTGTGAAGATGTCCTCTGACGTGATTGGACAATCCAACACCTGTTTCAAAGGTTGCTGGACAGTATGGGCAGGACTTCTTTTCAAGCGACAAATCAGTCCAATGGAAAACTGAATTATGCTTTGGCAATGCTGATCCTACATTTTCTAAATTCTGAGGATCATGCAAATCATGCAGGAAGTTACTACCCTCAGCATCTTCATAATACTCAAAATAAAAGCCATCATTCTGCTCATAACTAAGTGAAGATTTATCACCAGCTTCATGATCTTCCATTTTACCTTTGAATATGGGGAATAGGTTTACATGCTCCTGATTAATATCACTGTAAGATTCATCCTCCACAGACTGTGTAGTGTAATCACATAGTTCAACATTATCCCATGAACTTTCATCCTCCGTTTCATAGCTGTCTTTTTTTTCAGCAGAGTTAAGTTTCTGTAAAACAACAACAGTCATTTTATGCAGAAAATCTGGATAGCTATCCAAATCATCTCCTGTAACAGAGCCTTCCCTCTTGGATTCTTTAACCACTCTTTTTACAGCTACATGCCTATGATCTTTACAGCCTTCTGCCCTTTTGCAATCAAGATTATTTGAATCCATGACAAAACAATTATTATGGGGACTACTTGATGAAGAAAATAAATGTAAAGAACTGACAGAGTTGGACTCTTCCTTTTTTAAATGCAAAGGATAAGAGTCACTAGATTTTTTAATCATCCTGTAGTTTTCATATTTGTGTCTATATAAATAATTACTGCTTGTTTTGACACTAGCTTTCTGCTTTGCTGCTTGATGAAAACATTTAGGTTTCTGGTCAATGCTATTTCTAATCAAAAAGGTCTTGTTTGTAGAATTTAGATTGCACACACTTACAGATGACTGTGAAACGCTTTTCCGAGCCTTCTGTATCCTGTAGGGTCTCTTGTGAAGTTTTGCGAAGTTACTGGACTGTGAAGTAGAGCCAAATGATCTTTTTACGTCCTGTTTTAAAACAGAGTTCTTTGGAAAAGTAGAAGATTGTTTGATCAACTGTTTTGTCCTGCTACCAAAGTCTAAAGATTCTTCTATTATGCTGCCTTTTCTTTTTTCTAGTCTAAGATGGCTACCAAAGGGATCAATGCATGATGCTGGGTGCAAATATTCCACGTGTTTTTTTAAAATGCTTCTAGCTGAAGTAGTAAATGGACACATCTTACACATATATGTCGATGACTTTTTTGAGGATCCTAAATACGGATCTTTCAAGGATGCCTTTTTCTGTGTTTTCCTCTGGGACATGTCGCTACCGATAATTGAACATTTGACTACTGCTCCATGAGCGATCCCTCGATGGCATTCCAGTTCATTTTCTGTCACAGCCATGAAATTGCATTCCTCACAGCAATAATATCTTTTATCTTTTTCATGGGTCTTTGCATGCTGCACAAACGTTTTGGGACAATTGGTACCAAATACACACTGTGGGCACTGTAACCGTGCACTCCTACCCTCATCCTGAAGTTCTTTCAGCTCTCGGATTTCTTCCATCAGTTTCTGCCTTCTTTCCTGGTGAATTATCATATGTTTGAGAAGTGAATTACGATCTCGAAATGTCCTTCCACATTCCCTACATGCATAGGGCCTGGGGACATTGAGATGTCGGAAATGACTGTTCCCATCTAAATGGTACATCATATGCCTATGCAGATGTTTCTTCTCCCTAAAATTCACATTGCACTTTGTACAGGGATAAAATGATGGTTCATCAGTACTGAAAGTAGATGGTGATTCAGAATCATTCTGTTCACATTTATTTTTTAAAGTATTGGAAAGAAAAGTGCTAGTGTGAACAGGAGAAGTATCTTCTGCACAGTTACTAGTGGGACTATAAATAAGCTGCTGGATATCAACAGCTTCCAGCTCTTCATCTGTGGATTCAGGCTTTACTTTACTCAATGAATATTTTTGTGGTTCTACTATTTGTAGCTCCTCATTCTGCTCTAAGAAGTCAACGTTTAATAGTTTTGATTTACCAGGAATACAACTGGTATCACCAAAACAGTCTTCAGTATAGCGTGTTATTTTACTAACATCCATCTTCCTTTTTCGCTTTTTTTCTAAGCCTACTTTACAGTGAATGGGAGACTTCTCTATTGTTTCTTCATTTGTCATAAGAAACTGTATAAACTCTTTTTGTGGATCCCAGCTGGGATCACATCCCGATCTAAAACCACCTGTACCTGAGGAAATGCCTGTTAATGTATCAACACAATCGTCTTTTACTAGTAAATTTTTATCATCCTCACAAACTTCTACTTGGCCTACTAAAGTGCTGTCTACGCTATTTCCTACTGATTTCTGTGAATCACAACCAATTGAAGCAGAGGTAGGTAGATTTTTAATGGAATGAGTCAGGCTCTTAGCATGTGCTACATCAGGTAACAAAAATAAAACTTGGTGCTGATTTGATTTCTGTGTTGTACTCTTTGCAGGCAGCTGAAGATCATGAACCACTGTCAAAGTTGAGCAGGAATCTGTGTGATGACCTACAGACTGTCCAGTGGTTAGTGAAACACTGCCTTTATTCATAATGGAAGTCTTAGTTGAGGTGGAGTGTGAAACTGGTCCATTAACAGCAGTTCCTCTAGACAAGATAAAGTTTTCACTAGAAACAGTAGGAGCACCAGTGTGTATAAATAGAGAAGTCTGGCCTCCACTTAAGGCTTTTTCAGATCTGTCCCTTGGTAGCTCCTCAGGCAGAGTCAATGTATTGTTCTTCTGAAATGACGTATCACTCTCTTGTGGTTTAGGAATGCCACTTTCTTCCTCAGATATGAAATTATCATCACACAGGACTTCTTCTTTAGCACCAGTGATTTCAGTATTTATCTCTAAATCATCCATATTGCTGGTCTGTCCATTAAGTACATTTATACTAAAAAACAAACAAGAAAAGAATCAGGCAATCACAGAAATAAATAATGGCAAATTTAATTTACAGTTCTCTCCAGGATCACCCCTCTTCACACCGTAATCTAAAAATATGTTTTGAACTTGTTAAAAATGTATTTTTTTTAATTTAGGATATTCAAAACATGTTTAAAATTAACCAATGAAGCAACTAAAAAAAATATATTTTTTTGCTATGCTATATTAATAACCATAGAGCAAACTAGTCATTGCCGAGTATCCCAGTTCAAAAAAGCCTGAACACTTACATACAAGCAAGATGGGGGAAATGAGATTGTCAAAAACTGTGCCAATACATTCTACGTACATTAACATAAACACAGAGTTTATCTTTAGTTGTTTTCTAGAAGTAAAACAAGTTAGGAATAAAGGTTACCCAGACATCTGCCAGTCATTTTAGTGAGGTTTGTTTTTGTGGGTTTTTGTTTTGTTTTGTTTTTTTTAAAAACCATACTTCCCTTTAGCACCTAGGAAACTAAAATAATCTTTATGTATCTCAAGGTATCACTTTTTTCAGAGTGTTTTTATACAACTGACCTGACGCTACACAGAAGCCTGCAGAAGTGTTTACTTTAGCATTATCGGAGAAAACACAACTAAGCTGATTTTGGACATCTGATTACTGATAGAGACATAAAAAGGAACAAACTCACTGAAGAAATGAAATGTCTTCCCATTCCCTTCTTACAAAAGGACTCTCCTTGCTTTAAAATAAATAAATCAGATCCTGCTTATGTTATAAGGCCATTTTAAATGATGAGCAAATAAAATAGCATCTTCTCAAAGGTGGAAAAAAACCCCACAATTAGAAAGAAACATTTAATTAGGATTTACCTACCAGAGGAAATCACCATGCTGAATCCAGAGCATGACAATAATCGTATCTACTAGTACAGAGAACTACTACATATTAATTCCCTCTGGGAGGCCTTGTGTACATAAATAAATCTTTCTACAAGCGACTTTCATTCATACACAAAATCATCTACCCAATGCTTAATGAGCACAAAGGAGTTGCCTATACATGAAAATCGGTGTGTAATAAACAGAAGTGTGAACTTAAGTCTACCCTGGCATTTACCTTTTATATGGGTCCTCAAAACACAGTAAGCATAAAGCACTAAAACACCCACCTGGGAGCTGGAAACATCTATCTATATTTTACAGAAATCATATATTTTACATTTAAAGAGTACTATTCGCTTTGATCTTTTGGGGGATTTGATTCCTGCCATCACATACTTAGTTTCAGTTACTAATTAACATTTTGAGTAGAGCTCAGTTAAAAGGAGTCATTACCTAGACTCTTTGAATTAAGATGTTATAACTCACAACTAATATCCATGGCTCCCTGCAATGGTCCTTCATCAAAATCAAGGAAGACCACACTTGACATCCTTTTTTCCTAAGGAGAGAAAACAACGTGGTTAAATGACACCACTTGCATCTTTATATGTCACGCTCTAAAATGAGTTCAGCATTTCTATTCATTTTTCAATTCAACATTGCGATAGCTATCCACACAACTCAAGCTAGCTACGGCCTCATGGAAATTCTCTGTTTATTGTGCTTGTTTTCAAATCAGCAAAAGGATGAAACAAATACTTCAATCTCCTTTAAATTTGTAAAAAACAAACCTTAATGTAATACAACTTATTTACTATTTTGAAGATAAAAGTAACTCTATTTGGAGTAGAAATATAATGAAAAAGTTTTGCCATTAAAAAAATGTTTCCTTAGCTATTCAATCATTGATCTAGGCAATTTAGAAATACAGCAACGCTTATGTCAGACACATAATAAATGGTGTATGAAATATTTTATTATATTATTTATCTATAACATACCTTTATGCAAATGTTCTACTAGACCCCCCAGTTTCTCATCTTCCATTTCTTAGATTTTTGCATTTCTTTGCTGTTTTGAGATGGGTCATTTTCCACCATAATAAAGACTTCCAATCAGATCACATTCAAAGCTATCACCTTAAAATGGTGATAATGCACCACCCAGCAGGAGTCTTTACATCACCTACACAAGTTACAAATGGGCAGTGCAAACATGCACTAAGAATCAGTAATGCAAAAGTCAATTAAAAGAAGTGAAATCTCCAAAGATGCACAACAGCTCCAATGATTTTACAACTGAATAGTGTAAGCTTCATATAGTATCAGGCAGCAGAGTATAAATATGTTCACAAAAAGTTTAGAATAAATTTAGTAAGCCAATTTTGCCTCAAAGATGTGCATTTTCCTCATTTTACTACTGCAGAGGTAGACAAATGTATGCTCAACCAATTTGAGAGCCTACATTAGTTTTTCTCAACAGGAAGCAATGTTGCTAACGAAGTGGTAAATTCAGTGTTAATGAGTGGCTTCACTGTTACCACCTCTGAGGTAAAACCTTCCATGTTCCAAGTTCCATCCATCTGTTCTGGTGTGAGGGGTTCAGAGGAAGAACAGACGCTTCCCATTTATGCAACTTCGTTGGTACCCCCCGAACAGCAGGGAGGCAAACTGAGAATATTGTGCCTGCTTGGAGATTGCAATCCTCATTATCAGAATGGCTCCTGAAAACTTTTCACAGGCTTACGTGATCAAGACAAAACCATGTTGCTCTACATAAAAAACCATACTGACGCTAAATATTAGTGTTAAAGCTTAAGTTAAAAAGGTGGCTGGGGCACCATACGATCACCTTTAAACTGAGATTCTCTTCAGTTGTCATGAGCAATATCTAAAACATTACTCCGTGCAATCTTGTAAGAGACTCCTTTCCATATTGTGTATTTACGGAGATTGTGAACTATTCTATATGGATCTGAATCAAAGTCTTCTACGGTAATACAGCTGTCCCTACAGATTTCAGTCTTTGAATCAAGCCTGAAATACTTACTGTATCAATAATATCACTGTTACATTTTAATAATTTTCTGCTAATTATCACATTTTTTCCAGCTATCAAGGTGGTACAATTCACTATTTTACATGCAGGACAACAAGAAGTTAGTAGTTTTAACAGCGTGGTATCAATGAAAACATAAAATATCTTTTTAAATTACAGTAATTTAGAGTCTTGTGATGACACTGAGCCAAGATGCAATACTTCATTTACATTGTCTACTCCATGTATAGAAATTTATGCAGTAACAATGACAGGTGCAAGAAAATATTCCACATAATGCCATAATTTTTGAGGAAACATTATCATCTAACTTGTATCATTCAGGAAGTGCAACACCCAACTGAAACACTACCTAATCTGAACACTCGGGGAAAAAAAAAAAAGGAAAAATCAATCATTGGAAGAACTAAGATGTAACCAAGGCTATGCAATATTCTTTGCATATTTCCATCACAGTTTTAAAATTATCTTCTCTATACCATATGAAAAAAAATACATAAATTATTAGTTCTGTCAAAATACATAGTAATTAATCTTTACTTAGTGTATTTGAAAAATTAAACATTGAGATCAAACTTTACATTTGCTGTAAATAGTGGTTGTTATATCCTCTACCAGGGCAAGCGCTACACAATTGAGGTAATTTTTATTTAAACACATAGTGCAATATACCTAGGAGATATATAAGTGTAAAAATGGTAAGGTTCAAAAAGCCTACACAAGCGTACACAATCCCAAGCTCATACCTTTGAAACACACTTTATCTACAAGGCTAGGCCAAATTCAATTCAATTATTTCAGGTAAGCCTAGAATGACTGTAGTGCAGTTAACAGTGTTATTCCTGGTTTACATGATATGCTATTTTATAGAAATTATTTCACTTTCAAAAGTAGAAAACAAACAATTATTTCGCCAACTAAGCCACATTCCACCTCTGTTTAATTACATACTTTTAAATTTACATAATATTTAATATTGTTTTTCTTCATAAAATATAAGTTTTTAAGATCATAATGAGTTCTGCAGATACGACTGCCTGTGGCCAGATAGTCTAAGCATTAAAAAAGTGTAAGGTCAGATCTATCTTCAAGCTGACAGATCATAATTTAAATGCCTCAAGATAATCTTATTGTCTCAAAAATCTTGAACATCAGTATTTTTGCAAACTATCAGCACTTGCTATAACACCCTTACTACACTACATCTTGAGGTTACTACAGATGAAATGAGGTGATAATTGCATATTAACATAATTATTCGGTAATCCCTCTGAGCAAGCTTCCTAGGTCACTCAGTAATTCAGATTAGATGCAACCTTCCTGTCATCAGATCTATGCTGTCCACTTTCTGTTCATTAATAACTTTTTGATAGGAATGTACTTAATTCCATTTTTCTATGTACATTATTAATTGTATTTATTACCAGTAGGTTTATGACATTTACAAGTTCTTATTTCATGACAACCTTCACTATGTAATAGGGTCATACACCAAATTAAGAGTATTGCCATCACGCAATCCTAGTTCATTAAAGCTTACACTCCAGTGCTAAGTGTGCTATGCTGTTGGCTACTAGCAGCTGTAGTTAGAGATTTGTCAGTTTCCGTTACAAAACCCACATTATTTTACAAGGATTTACAGTAGATTTGAAAGCACACTGGAGCTGAAGAGTTAAGACTGTAGAATTTGGTTGAGTTTGTGAAAAGCATGAAGTGCTTGTATGTGTTTTGATATCAAGTTTCTCATTAAATTCATAAATACAAGCCAATGAGCTAAATGCACAGAGCAGCTATTAAGTGGCACAAAAACTTAGAAGCCATCTCCTAAATGAATTGAATTTAATCAGCCTAGTTAAAGTAACTGAAGAAATATAGTGTCTTTCAACAGTACTGTAATGAAGGCAAAAATATACTTGTCCTGTGCTAAGTAACTCCTCATAAGTCAAGTTCTTTAAGCAGTATGTGAATAACCGGGACACTCAAGGGATTATTCAAATCTTCAAGAGATAGGAAAGGCGTTTCAGGTTTGCACTGTTCCCATTTAGATTTTTCTTCAAGACTTTGTTATGTAAATAGAGAAACCTAACAAAACCTATTATTTCATCCACAAGCATTCCTGTAATACAGCTTTCTCAAATGACAGATTATATTAAAGATGATGGAACCAAAGTCACAGATTTTTAGGCAACAAAGAGCAGACCAGAGAGAGCTTAAGTACATCATGGCAGAGGACTAAAGAGGCATCTCCTTCCATTTCGCTCCATTACGCAGTCTATTCCTTTAACAACGTAATCACAGCAAACATCAAGCACGGAGCTTCCATCAAAAGTGAAATGTTTAAGAATCTTTGAAAAATGAAGGTTTGTACGGAGTAATAGAGGAACTAGTAGTGTACTAGCATAAAACAGCCATATATTGAGAAAAAAACTCAAGTTATTTAGAGGATAGCTGCACAATATTTTTGCCTTTCCATACAGTAATGCATATAGTTCACACCTCCTGAGTTTTGGATGTTATCTAGCAATATGAATACCCAAAGACAATAAAATCACAATACTTCGATCATTAGAAGAATACCTATTACTTTTTTTCCACTTTATCTCTTCCTAAAAACCCCTTCAGGTGGAAATGGAACCACAAAGCCTGACAACCAGAGGATGAATCAGTGACTCACTGTACCTTCCTCCAGCTTCTATTTGTGTTTGCAAATTAAGTTGTTGATAATACATTCCCTTCTGCAAAGCAGAGCCACTGACTATTTGTAGACTGCCTTACTTAGCTTTGAAACCTACAAATTCACCTGAACATTTCTGGATTTTTTTTAAACTTCTGTAGTGAAGAGACAGCTTGTTTAATATGCAGAACACCATGAATACTGCCCTCCCACATCTACTTTACATACAAGTGTATAATTATCAATATAACTACAGTCTGAGGAGTTCCACTGAAAACTAGTTATCTTCAATTCACATCCATAGCTGTTCATATGAAAACACCAACATCGGAAAACTCTCATAGCTAATCAGAATCCCATATTAAAAATTATTTTTAAAGCAGCAAGAAAAATTACTGATACAACACTAAGAAGTTGTATTATGCCTAAATAAATAGAAAGTTATTGCCACCCATAACCTTTTGTTATACTGTTGAAAGATTCCCCGAGTTGTCATATCTCTGTGGAGAAAGTTGACCAAAGAGAAACACTGAATTATAGAGGAGTCATCACACAGAAGCAGGCTGTCTTTTCAGTAAGATATACCCAAGGAACATCAAACATGAAGCACGCTTTTTCGGAAAGTTTATTTATCTGAAACTTTGTTTCTAATGAAACAATTTCTTCAAAAGCTGTGTGTCAGATAGTAAGGAAAAAAAAGTTTCCTTAAAAATGTCATAATTTCAGAAATTTGATTTCTGGTCTAGAATGTTTAAGAGTGATATTTTAACATCTCACACATGAAAGAAAACAGTACACAACTGAAGCATGACCATCTTACAATTCAGAAATCATAGAAGAGAATACCATTACTGCCACCGACCAGTCTTAATCTTATTTCTCTAATATTGATTTGCTTGGGAAAATAAACCAGTTTGTCACAATGGGGTGCATCATGCTAAAATTCAATACTGAAATCAATAAAATAAGTGACAATATAATTTAAGTGCCACAAGAATGAGACGTATGGCTTTAAAAAATACTCTTCTAGTTGTAAGTGCTAATGCAGCAGTTTAAATTGGTTTCATTGGTAGAGACTTTTCAAAGTGAATTAGATATTTCTAAAAGATGCCTAGCCAGTACAAAAAACCAAGACTTTGAATCTGGTAACTTAAGAACAGTCACACATTGTCTGGCAACTCCACAGGCTTCCATAACTCCCCCCAGCACTCCACAACCCTGTCCATAGAGGACAGCCAAGTACTTAAATCTCCACATTCCTGCAGCTCTTTGTCTAGTTCAGATTTTTAGTAGTATGATCTAGTTTGAATTGCAGTGCCATTAGTTTCCACTAAAGATGAGAACTACAATCAAATACTGAATTTTCCTAAATGCAGACATACATAGTAATGACTAGCAGCATTCCAGTAGGAGAAACAAAAGTTTGAAAAATACAGACTTAATGCTGTGATAATACACACTATTTCTCTCAAAAACTGTTCCCTTACTTTTACATGCATAGATAAATTCCTTTATGTCAATCTCGCACACACCATTTTTCTCTATGAAGAAACTGAATGTTTGAGAAAACACTTTTCATCTCTTTCATCACCATGACCTGTGTCTTTCAGTCAAATGTATTCTTAAGCCTCAAGTATGGTACCAACAATTGCTTTTATCTAGATACATCCAATGAATAGTTTATTTTATTAACCACTAGCATTACAAAACAGTAAAGTTTTTCCTCATTGCGGTCTATAAATAAAAGCCCTGCTACTATCCTTGTTATGAGACAATACTTTTATCAGGTTGCCAAAAAATTAAGGGCTGTGATCAGTGGTACAAAGTGTAGCTGGTGGCCAGTAACTAGCGCTGTATCCTGGGGTCAATACCGGGTCCACCACTGTTCATCGTCTTCATTAATGACCTGAATGATGGGGCAGAAGGTATCCTCAGCAAGTTTGCTGATGATACAAGACTCAGCGGAGTGGTTGATACACCAGCAGGTTGTGCTGCCATTCAGATGAACCTCAACAGGCTGGAGAAATGGGCTGACAGAAACCTCACGAAGTTCAACAAAGGCAAGTATGAAGTCCTGCACTGTGAATAACCCCATGCACCAGTACATGCTGGAGAGCAGCTTTGCAGAGAAGTACCTGGGGGTCCTGTTGGACAGCAAGCTGAACGTGAGCCAGCAATGTGTCCTTGTGGCAAAGAAGGCCAACAGCATCCTGATCTGCCTTAGGAGTGTTGCCAGCACATTGAGGGAGGTGATCCCTCCCCTCTACTCAGCACTGATAAGGCTACATCTGGAGTAGTGTGTCCAGTTCTGGGCTGCCAGTTNTGTTTAATATGCAGAACACCATGAATACTGCCCTCCCACATCTACTTTACATACAAGTGTATAATTATCAATATAACTACAGTCTGAGGAGTTCCACTGAAAACTAGTTATCTTCAATTCACATCCATAGCTGTTCATATGAAAACACCAACATCGGAAAACTCTCATAGCTAATCAGAATCCCATATTAAAAATTATTTTTAAAGCAGCAAGAAAAATTACTGATACAACACTAAGAAGTTGTATTATGCCTAAATAAATAGAAAGTTATTGCCACCCATAACCTTTTGTTATACTGTTGAAAGATTCCCCGAGTTGTCATATCTCTGTGGAGAAAGTTGACCAAAGAGAAACACTGAATTATAGAGGAGTCATCACACAGAAGCAGGCTGTCTTTTCAGTAAGATATACCCAAGGAACATCAAACATGAAGCACGCTTTTTCGGAAAGTTTATTTATCTGAAACTTTGTTTCTAATGAAACAATTTCTTCAAAAGCTGTGTGTCAGATAGTAAGGAAAAAAAAGTTTCCTTAAAAATGTCATAATTTCAGAAATTTGATTTCTGGTCTAGAATGTTTAAGAGTGATATTTTAACATCTCACACATGAAAGAAAACAGTACACAACTGAAGCATGACCATCTTACAATTCAGAAATCATAGAAGAGAATACCATTACTGCCACCGACCAGTCTTAATCTTATTTCTCTAATATTGATTTGCTTGGGAAAATAAACCAGTTTGTCACAATGGGGTGCATCATGCTAAAATTCAATACTGAAATCAATAAAATAAGTGACAATATAATTTAAGTGCCACAAGAATGAGACGTATGGCTTTAAAAAATACTCTTCTAGTTGTAAGTGCTAATGCAGCAGTTTAAATTGGTTTCATTGGTAGAGACTTTTCAAAGTGAATTAGATATTTCTAAAAGATGCCTAGCCAGTACAAAAAACCAAGACTTTGAATCTGGTAACTTAAGAACAGTCACACATTGTCTGGCAACTCCACAGGCTTCCATAACTCCCCCCAGCACTCCACAACCCTGTCCATAGAGGACAGCCAAGTACTTAAATCTCCACATTCCTGCAGCTCTTTGTCTAGTTCAGATTTTTAGTAGTATGATCTAGTTTGAATTGCAGTGCCATTAGTTTCCACTAAAGATGAGAACTACAATCAAATACTGAATTTTCCTAAATGCAGACATACATAGTAATGACTAGCAGCATTCCAGTAGGAGAAACAAAAGTTTGAAAAATACAGACTTAATGCTGTGATAATACACACTATTTCTCTCAAAAACTGTTCCCTTACTTTTACATGCATAGATAAATTCCTTTATGTCAATCTCGCACACACCATTTTTCTCTATGAAGAAACTGAATGTTTGAGAAAACACTTTTCATCTCTTTCATCACCATGACCTGTGTCTTTCAGTCAAATGTATTCTTAAGCCTCAAGTATGGTACCAACAATTGCTTTTATCTAGATACATCCAATGAATAGTTTATTTTATTAACCACTAGCATTACAAAACAGTAAAGTTTTTCCTCATTGCGGTCTATAAATAAAAGCCCTGCTACTATCCTTGTTATGAGACAATACTTTTATCAGGTTGCCAAAAAATTAAGGGCTGTGATCAGTGGTACAAAGTGTAGCTGGTGGCCAGTAACTAGCGCTGTATCCTGGGGTCAATACCGGGTCCACCACTGTTCATCGTCTTCATTAATGACCTGAATGATGGGGCAGAAGGTATCCTCAGCAAGTTTGCTGATGATACAAGACTCAGTGGAGTGGTTGATACACCAGCAGGTTGTGCTGCCATTCAGATGAACCTCAACAGGCTGGAGAAATGGGCTGACAGAAACCTCACGAAGTTCAACAAAGGCAAGTATGAAGTCCTGCACTGTGAATAACCCCATGCACCAGTACATGCTGGAGAGCAGCTTTGCAGAGAAGTACCTGGGGGTCCTGTTGGACAGCAAGCTGAACGTGAGCCAGCAATGTGTCCTTGTGGCAAAGAAGGCCAACAGCATCCTGATCTGCCTTAGGAGTGTTGCCAGCACATTGAGGGAGGTGATCCCTCCCCTCTACTCAGCACTGATAAGGCTACATCTGGAGTAGTGTGTCCAGTTCTGGGCTGCCAGTTCAAGAAAAATATGGAGCTATTGGAGAGTCCAGCAAAGGGCCACTAAGACAATTAAGAGACTGGAGCGTCTCATATGAGGAGAGGTTGATAGAGTTAGGACTGTTCATTCTGGAGAAGAGAAGGCTTGGTAGGATCTCATCAGTGTGTATAAACACCCGAAGGGAGGGTACAAGTAGACAGTCAGACTCTTTCCAGTGGTGTCCAGTGATAGGACAAGAAGCAGTGGATACAAACTAAAATATGTGAGTTTCCATCTGAAAACAAGGAAAACTTTTTTACTGTGAGAGTGACTAGCATTGGTTGCTCAGAGAGGTTGTGGAGCCTCCATCCTTGGAGACATTCAAAAGTTGTCCAGACATGGTCCCAGGCAAGCTGCTCTAGGTGACCCTGCTAAGGCAGAGAGGATTGGACAAGATCTCCACAGGTCCCTTCCAACATCAACTCTTCTGTGATTCTGTTTTAGTACACTTTGCCACACAATATCCCAATTCTCACTTACTTTACTCCTCCTTAGAATGCATCATTTTTCCACTTTTTTCTTTCATTTCAAAATATCAGCAATACAGACACAAGAGTATTTTAATAAAAAAAGTTTCCAACCACTAACTTCAGATTTATCATTCTGACAGCTTAAGAAAATTACACAAAAATAATTAGGTATACAGCAAAAGTGTATTCTCTTTATTCCAAGTTATGTAGAACACATTCACAGCAAAACCATAATTTGATGCCCCTCTCCCTCCTACCTCTCTGAGTGTTCCTGTTTTCCAGAGTTCTCTCACTAAATAAAACAGTATTATCACTCACTAAATAAGGTAATATTATCACACTCAAATTTATAAACATGCATTTCCCAAGTGCCACCTCATTTTCTGCTAGTAATTCTACAACTCAGGACTTTCCACAGGATGAATCCCTATTCTATGTCACAATTTACTTAGATACCTTCTTTGATATGTCACACCTCAGAGGGGCCTAAGGATGCTGGATTCTCAGGCAATACAATAAAAGTATTTCCTCCTCAGAGAACCCACTCCCACCAGCAATGCACTGTTATAACTCCAGTCACAGTAAGTGAGACGTTTCACAAAGAACATGTTTAGGAAAGTACCTGCATTCTTCCAGGCTAGTCTCACCACTACAGTCCTTACATGGGGGTTAATACTAAAAATCAAAGACCTGCTGTCATCACAGAAGATTTTGGCTTGCAGAGAAGAAGTTAGTAGTCTCAACATTGAGCCATATGCTGCCAAATTACTGTACTATACTTTGGAATTATGCTCTTCTTTACAGCATAGCCAATTTAAATAACTCCTGCCTTCCTCCACTCCCCCACATTCCTTCTTTCACACTTTATCAACAATTTCATTATCCAGTTTAAAAGGCTGGGACCCACGCACTGCTGAATTGGCACAACCGAGAGGTAACAACTATGAGTAAGGGCACAAACTTGTACTAGCTTTGTTGACAGAAAAATCTACTGATGAATCTTTTCCTAAAATTTATATAAATAAATAAAAAAAGTGAAAATGCAGAGAACATTTTAGAAGGCAAAAAAGCAGCTTTGGCAGGCCTCTGTTTAACTGCAAAAGACAATATTATGAAGAACACTACCATGAAGCAAATTTTATGTTCTAAAATTACTTGAAGTAACTACGGAATTGAAGTAAAATGTTACAAGTAAATACTAAAATAATTCAACTGCAGAACATCAGATACATCTTCGGAAAATACTATTAACATAAGAAGTACTCTTAAATTACATATTAGACATGATAGCTAGATTTTTCCATAGAGACATACAAATGCAAATCCTTCCAGTAGGTTAAGTAGAAAGTATTTTCATTTCTAAAACACATCACTAACTTTTAGAAATTTTAAAACAAATCTACTCCCCCATAACCTATAGTTTTACAGAATCAAAGCCACTTTATCTGCTCAGAAACAAGTCTTTTTGAAGCCAGGTACTGCCACCAAGTGGTGGTGAAATTCTGTATGCTAATCTAATTATTCCCCACGTGTAAAGCACACAGAACTGAAAACATTCCCCCAGCTGCCAAATATGAGTGATGGTGTACTAACACAGACATTTAAAATTAATAAAAGCAGAACCTACATAATTTTCATATCCAAATCTAAAACTGACTTTCAATTTAAAACAAACGTTTTTCCTACAATTTAGTCTTTTTGTTCAGATATCTTTCGTGAGCAGTCAGATAAAGAACCCTTTCTTCCAATACAAATCCAATACATATCAACGAACTGATTCTAATAATTAGCTGTTTTCCATAACTCTATACAAATCCCAAATGATTACAACTACATGGCCACAGAAGTCTTATTTTCACTGTAATCCCAAATTTCAGAGAAAGGTGAATTCAGTAACTGAAGCTGAAGATCTCTTAAGGTATAAACATCCAGCTTGTTATTTGATAAGCTATTCAATGTACTTTTGTTAGTAGGTAAAGATCACAACCAGGCTGGGAAAGATTTTTAGAAGTCAGGTATATTTGACTATTTTTACAGGAATATTTCTCAAGTTCATTAAACTATACCGTTAGTTACCTGCATGAACTAGCCCTGAAGTGTCAGCCCTACAGATCATAGATGAGAACTTGCATGACAACAACATGATGCCACATAATGGATTTACAGTGCAACTTTCTTAAAGATGACATTAAAAGCAGTTTAACCCAATTCTATTGAGACAGATCTTTGAACGTGACACACTTTTCAACTTCAGAAAAATTCTGACCTTCCTTATTGTATTAAATAAAAGTTGTAATTCTTTTTATCCAGTATGACCTGAAACACATCTAGCAATTTCTCATGCTTTTTGCTTTTTTGGCTGATTTGCTGTACATATTTTAACAGTTTCACAAATTTTAAGATTGTCTCTCTTGCTAATGTAGGGAGACTGCTTAACTCCTAAAGCATGCTATCTTTCCCAACTATAAAAAGAATACCTGAAATGAACACTCTGCTTTTACTCATTTAATTTAGAACCCTAGTGTAACGAATCACATCAGTGATATTCACTCATCCTTACCAGCAAACTGGCTTTCATCATCCTCTATATTCTTTCAGTGATCAAGGGTTAAAAAGCTAAGAAGATTGTAAGTAACAGTGCCAGGTAAGGCCAAAAAACCATCTTGTACCTTTTTAGATTAAGAACAAAAAATCCTGTTAACTTGGAGAAAGTTATCATCCTTACTAATGAACATATGAAATAAAAGTTTTTAAAAGACCCAAAGCTATGTAACTGTGTACATGACCAGATGAACAGACAAAACTCATAATTCCAAGTGACAAGAAAAGATAAGGTCACTCCCCTAATAATTGGTTTTTGGCTGGTTGGTTTTGTTTGGGTTTTTTTGTTTGTTTGTTTAAAAAGTCATCACCATAAGTGATTTAATGGCAGAAAACAACTTCATGTTACCAGGATAATATGAACAAGATGAGAATTGTTTGAGCCTCCTGTCTGAGCCAAAGCAACACAAATCCCACATATTCAAATTTATCCTGTGCAGAATTCTGTATATAACCTATCCTTCTTCAACATCTGTGGTGGTATTACTCATTTATTACATCCTCTACTTTTAGGTAAAGCAATACCAAATACATTCAAGATGGTTTCTGGAAGCAAGTCTGGTTTTGCCTGGTATCTTAAATGCTTAAAATCTGACCTCACTCTACACACTGTTATAGGGAAATTCAGCACAAGCATCTACCTTCTGTAACCTTTCCTGTTACGTAGAAGTGTGACCCATTATACTGTTAACACATTGAGACCAAGTTTATTTTTTCCTAACTTTCCCCCATATTTAAAACAAATAGGTCCTCCTATGGAGCTCAGAAGATGCAGTCTGGAAGTCAGAAAACCTAAGAACAAAGGCTATGGTTACCCCAATAAAGTACATTCACTGTTTGTAAATAGTATCTTATACCTGTGTGTTTTTAACTGGCAATAGATTTTTCTTTTTTATTTCCAAAAGTCAGGCTATCATACCTTTTAATTTGCATTAGGAAAGTGAATGATTTGCAATTAGAAAAACAAAAACCCGAAATCCTTTACTCAAAGTGTGTGTAGGTTTTCCTGTGTAGGTTTTTTATCAGTCATTAGGAAATGCATTCTGGTCAAGAGTACAAGAAAAAATGTTTGAGCAAATCATTACGTTTTTCAGCTATTGCTTTAAGTGACATAAACTTACACAAAGGACAAGTCTGCACTGAGTTGTGGAAATTAAGTTCATTGTCTAGAAGTCTACAAGATGCTGCAGTCACCACACACCTGAGTGGAGACAGAAGACAGAGGCAGTTGGGAAATGCAAGTTTGTTCTTTAAAATGAAGTCTTTCAGTCATCCTTGTTGCCCCTCTCTGAACCTTCTTCAGCTCTGCTATGTCATTTTTCAGTCACAGGAATACACTAGTACTCAAGAAGCAATACACATTGCAATGCAATGCATCTATGGTACACCACAAATTTATATAACCAGATCTGTTTTTTGTTTTATTCTAGTTTTTGTTTTGATCCCTGATAATGCATAATATTTTCATTGATTTACTGACTATTCAGTTGCCATTTTCACAGAACTGTCAGAACCTCAAGATCTCCTCCAAGCATTAACAATACTGATCAAATGTCATTACACTGTTTCCATGTATTCTTGTACACATTTTTCTGTCCTCTTCTTATGTATGCAAGAGAACAGGCTTTCTCCTCAGAGACCAGCTTTTTTCTATTATACACAGCTAACCACCATTAAGATGAAAGGTCTTTGTGGAGTTTTATTCAGAAGAATTCATGCTTAAAGAACACAGTTAGTTATCTATTACAGACTTTTCAGCTAATTTTCTGTATTTAAACCAGTAGTGAGATAACACATAAATTAAGAAGAGACAGAACATAAACTGTAAGCATTAAGTACTGAAAGCATTAGAAGGTACAGGGAACAATCTAAATCTTACTGTGAATTCAAGTCCCTCCCTAGGCATGATTCTTCTTTTATACTCATTCTCAGATAAAGAAAAATATTTCCTTTTGCAGAGTTATATTTATTCCGTTTCTCAAAGCAGCACATTCTAGAAACCTGCAAAGTCAGACTAAGGCAAGTAAACATTCCTCTATGCATAAGTATATGCATACAACAGCAGTACAGCTTACTTCTAATTGTTCATAGTTCAGAAGACAATTCATAACCTAAGTCCTGGATCAGTTATACATTATACAAAGGAACAACACTGAACAGAACAGTTATTTTAAACTCCCCACAAAGCGTTCTGCTATAATCAGTATTTTAAAGTTGACAGCAGTAGCTCTAAAAGTCTTAGCAGAGCAGAATATACAAACAAAGCAGGTCATGTCTATTTTAAAATACTACATTTTTAAAGCTACATTAAATCTACATATTAATTGGAGATTAGAAATGATGAACTAGCTCATCTGAGTAAACAGGATCTCCCTCTCACCTCTTCAAAATATTAAGTCACCGCAAGCAGCTGTATTCTAAGAACACATATTAGTCAAACAGCAAGCAGGAAACTTGAGAAGCCAGCTTTTGTTTGTTATGGAAGCCTATGTACGTAAGTCCATCGTGCCCTGTCTCCACAGCAGAAAATTTACCCAGCTGTGGGGCCTCACCTAAAGATACTCTTGAAAGAATCAAATTAAACCAGATTAAAGCAAATTGCTCATTGTTAAATTTTTCAGATAATTTAATGGAGAAGAGATTAATTTAGTAGTTCAAAGTCTTCCTGAAGTAGAATATCAAGTAACTTGAAGAGAAACAAAATCTGGGCTTAGCTAAATTCTTTTTCTCAAAATAAGGCTGGGTTGAGAAATGCCAAAATTACAGAAAATTTCTCCTAGACGGACACTTTGCAATTGCAAATGGACACCCAAGTTCTACAGCTCCTGAGTACCAGCAGTAAATCTTCATATACTTTATCTTTCAAATAGCTCCCAAAAGAGTTCCTGAGGACAGGAAAGGGAAAAAAAAAACCCAATAGAATTTCATTATTAAAAATTTGAAATGCTATTCTGGTAGCTGGTCAATTTTCCCACACAGTTATTTATTAATAGAATAAGTGCAAGTTTAACATGCTGCTTTGACAATGCAAAGTACACTTCCAGTACTTTGAAACCAGATGGGTAATATGCAGAAGATGAAATTAATTTGAAGTACTCGTAATTTTGGCTCTCAACAGCTAACAGAATGCCTTGGTAGCTTTTTGACTATAATAGTTTATGGAAGAAAAGCATAATTATCATCATAATCTTAAATACTAGGGTTTTGATCCTATTTTGCTATCATTGAAGTAATACTATGTCCATAAATTACAGTAACCAAGATACAAGTTTCAATACAATATTCACTGGCCATGTTTTCTGAGTGTTTAGCAGTATACGCTAATGGATCCAAGGAATTTTGGGGGGGGGGACGGGACACAAACAAAAAAACAACCAAAAATCCCCAAAACCCCAAAACCAAACCAAAACAACTTCTCACCTTTGTTTGTTTGATTTGCATTAAGCTGTGACATCCACTTCCACATTAAAACAAACCTGCAAAATAAAACAAGAACTTACTATACAGCTGTCATTGTTTTATCTCTGTGTTCTAGACTATCAGACAAGACAGGCAAAACACAGAGATGAGAAATTCATAGCTACA